>JAJJWO010000159.1:0-68020 GCA_021655895.1 Fusarium sp. NRRL 66739
TATAGTAATAGTTAGGTCAGTTGAGGTTTTAGTATTAGTCGGATGACTAGGGGGGGTCAATGGTCGGTTGATATGTAGTCTCCTGCTGCTACTGCTGTTGCTGTCTTCACCACTATTCGATGCCACGGTAGGTTTGGAGTCGCAAGGATTAATCTCGGCGTTGGGTAGTATTCCATCTTCTTTGTCGCCTCTGCCGAAGGTCGAGGTTGAGTCAAGCGCACAACGCCCGGGCGACGAGGCTCTGCTGTTTCAGCTCTCCACTCAGCACCTCTCCCTAGGTAGGTCTGCTCTTATCTATCTCCTCTGCCTTATATCAGGCTATCATCGAGCTGAAAAGCAACAGGCATCATACGGTGATGGCTTACTCCAACACCGCTAGACAGCAAATCGAGTCATTTTTTCCGTCTTTGAATGTTTGTTCCTCCTTTGAAGACGGGAGGTACAATACCTTACACCTTGGCACCTTGGCTATCAATGGGTGCTCCGCTCAGCGTCCCCACCCCCAGACATGGATGGAGACTCTCCATCATGGATATCTCTTGGCTTCTCCACCTCGACCCTTGTCAGGGTGTTTTCCCCGACAGCCTTCACTCCACCATGATAAGAAACCCTGAAGCGAGCGACCTTGTCCTTTGCCGACAGCACTTGGACCCTAGCGCCACTTACTGCTGATCGGCAGGACGCTGTGCTCAGTATCTCTCGGTGCCTTATGGGCATCTATCGGTTCCTGCTGGGCGAAACATTGGCATCTTTTTGGAGAAATAAGCTGGATTGGAGCTCGGAATAAGAGAGTTCAATTCAGACCCAAGTGTCAGGTACCGCCAGAGGGGTAAGTACTACCTCTAGGTCGGTAGCTTCCACTGAAAAAGCAGTGTGGAGCTTCCCCAAGATCGCGCATGCCCTCCACTGAAGCAAGCACTGACGGGAGCCCACAACAACGGGTGGATGGAGCTTTCTACAGTGGTCAGTGCCCTAAAAGAGGGCCCTCCCAAAGATAAGCCCCCATAAGCCAACCAGATTGACAAGAGACATGATTACTGGAGCATTAGGGCGGTAATTACTTCCAGCAAAAGCTACAACTGAGTAATTTTCCGGCGGCGCAGGAGTAAAGCGATGGTTGATCTATTGAAGTTTCAAAGACATCATTTCGTGTTGCCATGCACAAATTACGAAGGCTGTGTTCCCGCGACATTTTTCGTCTGCAATAAACGAAAGCGTTGAAGGACTGGCTTGTGGCCTTAATTTGGTGCCTACTCCGCGCTTGCACTGACGTCACACTCGAGTACAAGTGCCAGGTAGCTGCACCTGCCAAATTGGGCCAGCCGTTGACGTGTGAAAACACCCTTGCTAACCAAACACAGGGGTTGAAAGGCTCGTTTCCTTCATGTACAACCATGTACTCAATCAACCGAATTCTTTTTCATCTCTGCCATTGGCTCCTAGTCCCCTACCTAGTTCAAAGGATTTGGGTTGCGTGCGTGGGCAACGCAGATCCTCGGGCTCACGGGCTACCCTGAAATGAGTCCCAGCTCTACGGATTCTGGGGTTTTACAATCTTGCATCGAGACGGCCTACAGTACTTTACTGGAGGATGCAATACGGTACAGCACGGGACGAGAATATCGAATGTTTCATATGTACCTTGCCTACATTCTACAGGAGCGAGTATACAGCTTCGTAATTTGCCGCTCTCGCACCAGCACCTTTACCATTGACTGCCACAGTCGTGAGAAAAGTGTCACGAGGATACAGCTCTTACGCCACCCCTAGTAACCGGAGGCTTCGTGGCAAACCCTGGAGGTCCATACTCTGTAAGCTCATGAAGCTTATATTGATATTGGGGACGCTCACAGCAACTTCACCGGTCACGTGTAGATCATGCATGAATGTTGTATCGAGGAGCGGGATGAGCGACGCAGCCACGACATGCCTCGACGCGCTGATGTAACCCGGGAAACACGAGGGTCGAGGCCATCTTGATCTCAGCTACTTGTCTCAGCCATCCTGTCTCTACTGAGCAGAACAAATTATACAGAAAGCCACCGAGTCCATGATCAGCAACAGACGGTCCGCTACCTGTAGGCCATTGCTCAAGTGGATCGAGCTTTTCGTTAGAGATCGCCGTACTTTATTTTGCGATCCCTTGATTGATATCTGAAGATCAATCTACCGTCTATTTGGCAAGGATACATGCATACTCTGTCTGGTCCCTACAGCACGTGAGAACCCTCAAACCATCTGGGGGCAAATATGCATAGCCATGATGCGACACTATGATGACGGCGACGGCAACACCTTGACCCAACACAACACAATGTGCCCCTGGCTGTCGCGTGGGGGAGAAGCCATGAGATGTTGTACATTTCGGTACTTGTCTAAGCTGAACATATGAGACAGCAGCAGCGGCTCAGACCTTGATTCATGACGAATCCCAGGGCATAGGTCAAGTTTCACTCGGTCTTATTCACAACTCCTTGACCTGCGCCTAGCGCGCCTGGGAATCTGACTACATCCGCCCGACTCATATTGGCTCAGCCTGCTGTGACAATTCCGCTAGGCCCAACGAGTGCTTCACAAGCGTCCAATGAAGCATCTCAGAGCGTACAGTAGCCTAGTTCCGCAGACTAGGTAGGGTTTATGCCGGACGCGGGCTCCACTGTCCACTTCCTTGGTCTACGACGCAATTCACAGTCGGCGGGAGGTTTATGTCTGCCTGTCACTTCTTGGCGTTCGACGCCTGTTTGTCCTGTAAAAGGCCGCATTCCCAAGTCAAGTCCCTTACATGGCATGGCCCGTACGGTTACGGTTGCGCATAAGCAGAGTGGATTACTTGCCGTCAATCCGCTGCTCGGCTAACGGCTGTTGTGCCATCGTACGTTGGGCGGTCAATCGCTGTGGCGTTGAAGACTATTGCCTTGACATGACATCTATGTACTCAGCATCGTTATCGTTTGAGCAGATAAGCTTTCCCTCCAAATTGTGACGAGTTGAAAGACCGACGAAGAGCTCCCCATAGGCTTCGGCACTCCGCCGGGGCTTGCGCTATCACAGCAGCCACACACACACCCTTTGATATGTAGTAGGGTAAAGTATACCGAATGTCTCGGCGACTTGGCTTGGCGGCTGAACGGCTCCCCGTACAAGACGGGTTCGCCGTTTCAGCACAAGCAACAACCCCCGTTCCAAACGTGAGGGAAAATGCCGTCTCCTCGGATGTCGGCGGAACGGTGTGTGCATGATAATTTGGTCTAGACCCTGAGGGAGTCAGAGTGGGACCAGAGTAATGAACGGACAAGGAGCCTTATCGGTCCCTGACGTTCGTTATTAAATAAACGCTGCTAGCAGGCCCGGATAATTTGCTCTTTGGACGTGCTTTGACCGCAATCCTTGTCAAGCTACTGTCCTCCGTCCCGAAGGGACGTTTGTCTGTCCCACAATATCTATCAGAAATCTCGTATCGGTTCTTGACGCTCTCTGTCGGCCCCTGTGCCTTGACTGAGCCGCTCAAGAAAATTCTTCACTTGCAGGTTGAATAACGATAGAATAAATGTAATTTCAGCTAGTAAACATTTCATGCATGGTTCGAGCCAAGGATGTGAAGCTAAACGTCTTTCGATGCGCCGCACCAGCCGCCGGAGAGCCAAGAGAGCCGCACCGTCAACAGCTGAACCCTTTGCAGAAAAGCTCTACAGGAGTTTCAATCAAATTTGTACATAACATTTCAAATAATCCATCTTATATATATGGGGCTCGTATAAAGTGCTAAAGTAGGCGGTTGAGGTAATTACTGACAAGTCTCGGTCATAAAGAGAAGCTGTCTGACGAGCTGAGAGGCTGTATTTCACACCCCTACTGATTTACCACTTCCAAGACAACATTATAAACATAATATTCATCTGAAGCATCAACAAAGAAACCAGGCCCTATCCTGTATTTGTCTATAAGTTGGTTAGACACTGTTACCCACGGTAGGCTTATATTCTTGGTCCCTGAATGGTGCTGCACCATCAAGGCGAATACTTGGAATCCAGGGGTTTCTCCAACATTGTCTTTGATGATGGCGACCGTTGCAGAAGCTTGGCCAACCTCGCCAAGATACGATACCTCACCGTGCCTACTAAGGTAGAGGGAGGTAGGTAAGATAGACTTTCAGAATTGGAGTTCCGGGCGTGGCACGGCCGGTCCCGAGACTGTTGGTGGGGGGAAATTCCGTATTTTCGGTGACCGGCCGGTGAGGGGCAGGAGCGGAGCGGTGCGGAGAAGTGGGCAAGTGAGGAAAAAAAAAAAAAAAAATCTCCAGCGAAGTCACTGGAAGCCTACCTAAGCAGCCAAGTCTAGTATTAGTAAACAGCGGGCACAAATTCAACATCACCACCAAAAATAACGCCCAACGGTGGGAGAAGCAGAGAATAATCTCCTTCTAGGCTGTTAATGGCGCGAAACAACGCACAATATTCTTTTACTCCTCACAGCTGAAAAAGAGAATCAGCACATTAACAGCGGCGGGCATCTTCAGTGCGGGACATTTGAGGCCGGGGCCCAAGACCTAACCCTGCTCCCAAATCGCCATCGAGCCCAAATCGCACCCTAGTATTATTAAACAAGGTCAGATTCTATCCTTGAAAACAGCGACAGAAACGGCCATGGATCAGGCGCAAGCATGTGGCAGCGCTCTGCGTGATGGCCGATATGCCTCTATTCTCCTCTCAAGGACAAAAGATGCCGAGTCTCAACCAGCCGTGGGCTTGACCTCCGACTCCGTATCGGACCCAGCTCCGGCGGCCGGGGCCTTGATACAAGCCTTTGCTGCCCGGTTGACTGCCTCCGGCTCCGACTCGGGCCCCGAGTCTAACACGGATGCATCGACGGATATCCCGCAGCTCCTATCAGTAGGCCTCGCTGCTTTGAATGCCTTTCTTCAAGTCAATGTCACTGGCCCTGTTCTTCCTGAGTCGACGTCCATCAGTACAGAGTTCACCAAAGCCTGGGCCAAGGCACAGTCTGATGATACAAAGGCAGCCCAGCATTACTTGCACAAGGCTTGTCTTAGCCACCTTGAGGTGGATGGCGTGTCGCCATACGCCTACATTCCTCACTTGGAACTCTTCGCCCTAGCAAGATATATCATCACACAGGAGCTCAGCAAAGCCACCAACGATGTCGTTGAGATTCTTTCTGATCAAAAGCCACTCAAGTACAGCCTTGCTTGGACGCGGCTTCGGGTCCATGTCTGGCACTACAAGCTCTTGACGCAACCGAGCTTAGGACCGGGTTCCAATTTCACTCGAAGCTCTCAGTGGAGCGATGTACCAGCACTGGCATCGCAGATCTTTGACGGAATCGATAATGTAAGGACACAAGTTCTTGGAGGGGAGGTATGGGCTTCAGATGACGACACCTGGAGCCGCCAGGATAAGGTCCAGTTCCTTGTTGAGGCGGCCAACTACTACATCCTGCTAGGCAGGGACGACAAGGCCAAAGAAGCTTTGAAAGAGGCTTCTCAAACCAGTGGCTTAGAATACGCGCTCTCGGGTGCTCTTGGAAAGAGGACCAAGTTCCAGGAGCATAGCATCAGCCAGCTTGTCGTCTTGGCCAAGAGCGGTGCTGAACAACCGGCGGACGACGCAGACGAGGAAGCTAAGCCAGATGCTCTTCAACTAAACGACGACACACTCCACGAGGAGATTCAGTTCTCAAAGGAGCAGAATGGAGACGATAAGAAAGCCTCTCTTCCTGCTTCCCTGGCCGATCTTTCACCTGACGATCAACCCCAACTCTCTCCACTCGACCAGATCATCCTCCTTACCGAGGCTACCCTCAAAGACGCTTTCTCACCCTTGGATACTTTGACGTCGGCAGAGGTGTTGCCCTATGCAGTTCGAGTTCTTGCGGACAAGTCAACCAATTGGCAGATCTACACTCAGGCGCTGCTGGTCCGTTCCCGAATTGAAGTTCATCGTAGCCGAACTGTTGAGCGAGGTGTCCTTCAGCTACAAGCTGTGGCCGATCAAGTTCTTACTGACACAACGGCCGAAGCACAACAAAAGGCGGAGGCAAGAGAGCAGAATGCCGATACAGATGCACCTGCTATCCAGGTTACTACCCCTGACCAGGCTACTACATCTGTTCAGAGCAAGCCCACCTCCTTTCTCCCAGCCCCTAAACCTTCTGAATCTGCCCCGGCGCATGTACGACTTGAATACATCCATGCCATCTGCTCCCCTCCTCGATGGCATCTCGAGTCTGAGTTGGCTTACGCCTGGGCTGGCATCGGCTCTTTGGCCTCTGCTCTAGAAATCTTTAAGCGTTTGCGACTCTGGGCCGAGGTGGCACTTTGTCTCGCCAGCGCTGCAGCATCAGAAGACGAAGATGGTCGCGGTAGTGGTGGCGAGGAGAAGGCCAAGGGTATCCTTCGATGGAGACTATTTCATCGTACCGGAGAAACAGCGTCCCCCTCGGACCCTGACGATGAGGATGTTGGTGACGACGTGACGCTTCTCAAGGCCGCAGACTTTTCTGGACCTGAGCGTGACCCTTCACCGCCCAATGCTCCCAGGTTGTTCTGTATCTTGGGTGATATCGAGAATGAGCCCAGTTACTACGAGCGTGCATGGGAAATCTCCAAGCACCGCTACGCACGAGCCCAGAAGTCGCTGGGAGAGTACTACCTGCAGAACAAGGAGTGGGAGAAGGCTCGTGAAGCATATAAGAAGGCAACAGCTGTCAACCGTCTCAGTCCTGAAATGTGGAGCCGTCTTGGAGATATCAGCTTGCGACTTGCGCAGTTCGGAGATGCCGCTGAGGCGTTCAACCGCTCTATTGGATCTGCGAGTGACACAGCTGGAGGTGAAGATGCTCGAACGTGGAGTAACCTTGGAAGTGCTCTCTGGAGTCTGTACTGCGAGGTCCTTGCTGAGACCGAGGACGCCAGTAAAACTGCACCAGAAACTCCAGCGCCAGCCCCTGCGGATGATGAAGAGGACGACGTTGCTCTCGCTGCTCCCTCAAAAACATCAGACCGCGATCCGGCGACCCTTCTGGCACAGTCTCTCGCAGCTTACAAGAGGGGCGCTTCCATCGCCCACGACAACTGGCGAATCTGGGACAACGTGCTCACGCTGGCTTCGCGCGTACGACCACCCGCGATGCCCGACATGATCCTCGCGCTCACACACATCATCCGCATCCGCAAGTCGGAAGATGCCCTCGACGCCGATGTTCTTGGTGCGCTGCTCCAAGATGCCGTTCTATCCGCTGAAAAGACAACCAGCTCAGGCGTGTACGATCCTCCGCGCGGGTCACCAGAGAGGCTGGTGATGCGTCTGTTTGAGGAAGAACTGGTACCCCTCATCACACAGCGCTCGGAGCTCTGGACGCTGGTCTCGCGACTCCGTGCCTGGAGGAGAGACTACGTAGGTGCCATCGACGCAGCGGAGCGAGCCTGGCGCGCAGCCGTGGGATCCTCAGGAAGCGGTCTTCTGCCTGGTGCAGCAGTGACAACGGCTGATGAGGCACGAGACTGGACGGCTGACGAGGGTGCGTGGACGATTGTTGTGCAGAGAACCGATGATTTGGTGTCTGTGCTTGAGAACTGGGGTCCTTCTGTCGAAAGCATTGGCGGCCGGTGGAAGGGTAAAGCCAGGAGCGCAGTGAGAAGTGTCATGGGCAAAGGAAAGGAGTCGTGGGAGGGAAGTGAGGGCTGGAAGGTGTTGGAGAGTTTGATGGAGGGATTGAAGATATCTAGGGATTAAAAAAAAAGGTATAAAAAGGAATTGACTGGTTTATGAGATATGGTTTTGGCGTGATAGAAGACTAGACTGATATAGATAAGACAAACGCAATGACCCGAGATCGACTCGAATTACTCGACACTGCAATTTGACATCACCATCGTTCATATAACTCGCACGCAAGGCTTACAACAGCGACTTTCAGAGTTTTCATCGCTTCAACAACGCTTTCACTGATACCCTACACACTACACGCTACACATAACTTCATACTCATGGTTTCCATAACAAGATAATCTCCAAACTGTTTCCAACAGATTTGGATCCCAACCTTTCCCATCATCTCATCAAGCATCATCCTTGAGCACTCGTATCCATCAAGCCAAACCAAAGCATTCTCCAGCTCCAACCTGGATCATTGAACAAAGATGCCCATACAGCCAGCCCTTCTCAGGCACAGCAAACAATGTAGCCCAAGTACAACGGCACTCGAACACTTTCCATCTTTAATAATCCAAAGGGAAAGACTTCTATTTCTTGCCCTTCTTTCGGCCTGGCACGACCTTGAAGCCAGCGGCCTGCATGCTAGCATCATCTCGAGGGCTAGTGGCCGTGGCGGCAGCAGCAGCGCTGCTCGAGCTGCCCTTCTTAGCAACCTCGCTCCATCCGCCACCGCTGCCGCTCTTGTTATCGGGCTGCTTCTCAACGACTCCGCGTTCAGCAAGCTTCTTGCGACGAACGAACTCCTCGGCGAAATGGCGGCCGTCCATAGTGGTTGAGTTGGCGTAAACGGCATCGGCAATCAGGCCAGTGTCGAGAGGCAGAACATCGAGAGCGGCCTGGAAGCTGGCAACTAGAGAGTGTGTTAGTTTGGACAACTCTTATTCGGCCCATATTGATGTGACTTACTATCATTGACCCCAGTGATACCTCGGGAGAGCTCTCGACCAACCCACTTGTTGAACTCTTCCATAGCAGTGTTGCCGCTATCGGCTTTACCATTGCCTGACGTAGCCGGCTTGGAGACTGACTTGACAGGAGAAGTGATGGGCTTGATGTTAGCGGCGCTCACAGATCGACCCTGGGAAGACGGCCCAGTAGGAACCTTAACCTTGCCTCCGGCACCGACAGTAGCCCAGCCGCTTCCAGGGGGTGGAGCGGCGGCAGCAGCCGCAGCAGACGCAGCATTAGTGAGAACGGGTTGGCCAGGCTTGCCGGCAAGGTTGGCGTAGCTCTTGGATACACTGGTGGGAGTACCACCAGTCTGGACATTAACCTGGCTAGCTTTCTGCTTGCGAAGTTCTTCCTCGCGCTGGATCTCAGCAAGGGTCTTCTTACTTCCAGCCGAAGCTGAAGGAGTCGAGGTAGATGCAGTCTTGGATGGCCCAGGCTTGGTCCAAGGGCTAGTAGAAGGAGCAGGAGAACCATGTCCCCAAGTGCTAGTTGCAGGCAGGCCAGCATTGGAAACGGCAGCCGACTTCTCACGTTCACGGAGAGCAGCCGCCTCTTGCTCAAGAATAGCCTTCCTCTGAGCAGCTGCAGCCTCTTCAGCCTTGGCAGCCTTGCGGGCCTCAGCTTCTTGAATCTCCTTCAGGCTGGGCCCCTTGTGTCCCTCAGCACCGTGATCCTTAGCCCAAGGAGCCAGAGGAGGTGGCTGAGCGTTGGCCGAAGCACTGGTGTCAGGGGTGCCAGTTTGCGAACGGTTGTATTGCTCAGGTAGGTTGGAACGAGCGCGCTGAGCGGTTGGGGCTGGGAGAGGTGTGCCAGTGGACGCAGGTGGAGGGAAAGGCATAGGCATATCGGGTTCGACGGGTTGGGCAGCAGCAGCAGCAGCAGCAGCCTGAGTCTTTTGAACCTGTTGAGTCAAAGACAAAGCGTCTTCGGCTGCCTTTTTCTTGGCAGCTCGAGCAGCCTTGCCGGTCAAGGCGGGAACCTCTGTATGTCGCTCACTTTCCTCAGGGGTCTCAGAAGCAGGGGAAGCCTCCTCGTTTGGCTCTTCCTCACCGGTACCATCGGCCTTGGCAGCCTGTTCAGCTTCAATTTGAGCTCGGTAGTCTTCAAACTCTCGCAGACGCTCCTTGAATCCTTCAGAGTCTTGCTCGAGGCTTTCAGTGTTGGGAAGGCCAGCACGCATGCCTGACTCGGTAGCAGGAGCTCCAATGGGTTGGGGGGCTCCTTGACCCTGAATATTGGCGAGCACCTGACGTTCAGTGTTGGTGAGGTTCAGGTCGTCGTCTCTGAAAGGATCTCCGTTTCCCGAACCAAAAGGGGCAGATGTTTGACTACCAACCGCTCCGGCTCCGTCAAAGAAATTACCCGGAGGCATGGCACCAATAGGTTGCTGGTGAGGGGGCATTCCGATGGGGTTTGGCGATGAAATGCTACCGAAGCTCGGCTGGCTCTGAAGACTGTGAGCACTCGAATGGTGTTGCAGCATCGGGCCGGGAATAGGGAACTTGGACATTGCCTGAGCACGCATCACGTACTCACGCTGCTGAACCATAAGATACTGCTCTTCCTGTTTGCGTCTTTCAAGATTGTTCTGCTCTTCAGCCGTGAGCGTGCGTCCAAAGCTTGGGAACACACCACTCAAGGGAGGAACCACACCACTGTTTCCCTGAGGAGAGAAAGGTCCAGCCTGGGTAGGGGGTCCATGAGGAATGCCGATTTGGGGAACCAGGAACGGCTCACGCGAGTTTCCAATGCGTCTGATGAGTTGTCCCAGAGGTTCAAATTCGGGGTCCTCTACCTTCTTAACCCTAAGATCGGGAGTAAAGAAGTTGGCTTTGTACCAATCATTCATCTCGAGACCGGTGAATGGGCCCTGAACCTGACCTTGAGGGTCGAGGTACACCCATCTCATGCGGTCAGGCATAACCATCTGGCGCACCTGAGCCGAAGGAGGTTCAGTACCACCTTGAGCACCGCCAAATGGCAGGCCACCACCAACAGGTGTGAATGACTGAGGGGCTGTAGCGGTAGTGGAGGGATGGCTTGATTCGCCAGTGCTGAAAACGCCTGGAGCACGGGAAGCGTCGCTGGAAGGGAAGAGTTCCTCAAACACTCCGCGATTGGGTCGCATGGGACTGTCGGTATCGCGAGACGGAATACCAAAATTGCTCCGGCCAATGGCCCCGAGTGGGTTGCTCTGTCGTAGATCAGGCAACGAGTCGGACAGGTTGTTGTCATGCTCGTGAGCCTGCATCTGTGCCTGCATTGCGGCAGGGAACAGAGAGCCCATCTTGCTGCCGCGGCCGATGCTTCCTGTTCCAAGGCCACCGGCGCTAGCAGGGCCGAAGACATTGTTGAGGTTGGACAACCCGGGCGATTGGAGATCGCCAATGGGGCTGAAGAGGGAGCTGCCAAAAGCGCTGCTTAGATTGGGCCTCTCACGATCTGGAGTGCCAATCGCAGGGCCACCAGGAGCAGGCCAGCTTGATAGGGTGTTGAGAGACGGATAGGCCTTGGCGCCAACACTAGAGGTCTGACTGCGATCACCTCCATCGTAACCCCCGAAGCCACGACCAATAGAACCAAAGTTGGACGGCGCATCATGAAGGTTTACATTGTGGGATTTGTCATCGTTGGGATCGTTATCGTCATGGCCATGGCGTTCCGCCGGGGGGCTGCGGTAGGGGTTAGTCTCGGAGGGACTAAGAGGACCGTCATCCCCATGGCCTCCTCCTAGATTAAGACCGGACATGCCAAAGTCGCCTGCGGAGCCCTTGACCGGAGTGCCCAGAGTGCCTGCTCGGCCGCCTTGCTGTGGGAGACCGGCAGTGTCAGTATCTTGGGCGCCTCCCAGGACCGCACTACCTGACAAAGTGTCGTCGCCGAATGGGTCGGTGTCGGTTCGTGGGCGACGCCAGGACGACTGGTTGAGCGGGTTTGGGCTCTCAACAGCCTTGCCACCTAGATTATCTGAGCTGTCTTTGGGCATTAAATGGGCTAACCTGCTTCCACTAGCAGCACCGCCCACGCGTTTGTCACCAACGGCAGGCGATGAGGTCAGAGCGAAATTGCCAAACCCTCCTGCGCCAGGCGTAGTCTGGTTTGAGGGCGGCCAAATGGAACCGACACCTCCAATACCACCCGTATTAGAACGCATCAGGTTTCCGAAGGGAGGCAGCTTTCCAGGGGCTTCACGAGACACGGGCTCGCTATCAGATTCGTCGGCTTCGGATTCTTTGAGATCGGTGTTCTTACGTGGGAACCAGTAAGAGGGGTCGTCACGAGAGAAACGGCTGGCAGTAGGAGATGCCAAGGCGCTTCCACCGAAAGGATTCGATTCGATTGTCTCGCGTCGTCGAGTTCCGGGTCGTGTAGCAGATGAAGGTGAGCTGACACCGAAAGTGTTGGAAGCACCTTGAGATAAAGATGCCTTGCGTCCGTTTGCGCCACCCTGGTGAGCGTCCTTGTTCTGGGTCGGAGGTTTAAGCGGCGAGTTAATCTCAGTATTAAAAGCCTAATAGTGGTTAGCACAAACTTTGAATACTAACTACCATTATTGCGGGGGCTGGCGCACCTCCTTCTCCTCCAACGACATATCCAGCAACCCCATTGGGGTCGTGTCCCCAGAATCATCCCAGCAAGCACCAGGCTCCTGAGGGATGTGGTTGTCGTTGCTCTTTCCCCAGCCTCTAGGAGCATGCCCGTTGAGCTGACCTGGATTCCAACCTGTGGCAAATAGACGAGAAGCGTCATCGGCCGGTTTTTGTAGGCGAAACATGTCTAAAAGGTCCTCCTTCGTGTACCGCGCGGGAGGCAGCTCGTACATCGAGGCGGATGCAGTCATGGGGGCAATAGGGCTATCGACGGCGGGGGGTTGGACTGCATGGTCACTCGGCGGCGGCGGCTGCGAAGACGGCTGGCCCAGAGGAGTCGTAGACGATCGTCGGAAGGTGAGAGTACCATTAGTAGAACGGCCATCCCTCCTTGCCCTGAGACATTGTTAGTGAAGTTCGGCGAGGTCGAGTTAATCCTGGCAGCTTGGTGGAGAACGCATGACGAGATGAACGTATGGTGCAACTGATAATTATCAGATATACACTGTGACGCAGTGACATTGACACCGACACAAAAATGGCCGGTGGTTCTGTACTCAGGACGAACAAGTCCCTAGTATCTCCAAGCGCCCATCGCGACAAACAGACCAAGCGCTGGAAAGCATACGACATATTGTACACCACACACCGAACGCGGGGCGACAGGGGGACACAGTATGCAGCACAGCATTCCACCATGATACTCGATCCAGCAGGAAAAGCTCAAGAAAGCACAAACAAAGGAGTGGCAAGCACTTACCAATCTCCAGAAATGGCTCCTCTCCCATCAGTCCGTCCTCCTCTAGAGTTGGTGTTCTGGCCAGCGGCAGCCGAGGCAAAGCTCGAGGGAAGATTAGTCGGCATGTTGGTTTAACGCTATCGTAGAACAGATAATGAAGCGAATCAAACTCGTCGTCTCGAGTGCGGATGCGAATTCGAGCGGACGGGAATGGGCGTGGAACGTCGTAGTCGTTCGAGATCGAGGGGCGCAAATGGTGCGTCGATGGTTGGTCGAATCGGCAACAGATGATGCAAGTCAAACAGCTAAGGGACGGTGACCTAAAGCTGCAATGTAGCTGAAATGTTCTTGTCGAGAAGCCTGCTAAAGCGAACGCGTAGCAACAAGGTGAAAAATTGGTGGGTAGTCCCGGATACAGGAGCACAAAACGATGCTGGAAGCGTAGTCACAAGACGAAGGCGGCGGGCAAGGTGGTATGCAATATCGTAAACGATGGTGATACTGGTTTAGATCGGCAGAAGAGCGCGACGTAACGGTTGTAGTAATGTTTCTTTTTCGGAGATCCGAGGAGAAGAGAGTTCGTGAGAGCTGCGGTGGTGATGTAAACGCTGTGGTTTGGGTGACGGGGACCTTTAAACGGGGAAAGGAAAAAAATCAAATGGAAGGTTTTTGGGCGTGCAAAAATAGATAGTGAGGTACCTGAATCTGCTTGTGGTTGCCAGCCTCCTCCAGGGTTTCACTTCACCAGTGGTGGCATGGATCTCGCCAGCGGGAATTAGCACTGTCAAGGCCACCTAAGTGCAGTTTGTGGCTAGTGGGGTTGCTGTACTTGAGTGGCCAGAGCATGTCGTAAACTGGCCCACCCTAGCAGCAGCCGAGGTTCTACCGGCACTGATTGAATTTCTCCTGCATAGACCAAGGTTCCATATGCTGCCATCAGGGCTGAATCCTAAACGAAAATGGAGTCGAGACGCAGAAGCCCTTAAATCTTGTCCACCCATGCAAGGCCTTGTGTTTGTTGTGAAGGCCTAAGCTCAATGAGTTGTCTAGGTACAGATTAGGTACATAAGCTATTGGCTACCGAATTCCTGGGTCAGGGGGACTCTACCTGGTATTATTTGATCAAGGCTCGGTTAATATCTGATCTCGGTATCGATCAGATAAATTCTCGAACGTGGCAAATTATTAGTACCGTTCACGTCCTGTTACACAGCCAGGCACTGTATGACAATGGATCCATTCCGTCACGTCACGTCATGTCAGATCGCGTCGCGTTACCCAGCCTCAAAGCAAAACTGAGATAGGCCAAGGGGGCTGAATAAGAAATGGCCGGCTCTACGATTTCTCACCAGAATTCCTACTATTGTAAAACTAAATTGTAAAATAATAAAAAATAGCTGACAGTTAATATTAGTTCTTTCAATGTAATATACCCTATAAGTCGAGATCAGGGCAGCCCAGTAGGAATAACACAGCTGTTTTCTTCAACACAATAAGGCTTATCTTGCCACTTGCCAGATAACACAATAAATATTAGTTCTTATAATACTATTTAAAAATTAGTATTTATTAGTATTTATTTAATTTGATCTTTAATATTTATGAAGTATTTTTTTAGCCCTGTAGTTAATATAGTTATTAAAATAACATAGGAAAACCTACTAATCGGCCATTTCTTATTCACCCCTGGTGACAGGTCACCTCAATAGTGCACGCCTCCAGGTGCAGTGCAATTGGGCTCAACAAGTAATAATATGCTTCCTGCCCAGCAGACTCAACCAAATGTAGCCGGCATAAAGTTGGTTGGCTCTATGCGACCTATGTCCATGTAAAGTGAATAAGATTTGTTTAAGCGAGCAAGGAATTCATAAATATTAATTTTTGATAGACGCGGGCACGGTGGTTTGAGTTCCAATTGCATCGCGAGTCCTAGCCAGGCAAAGTTTCAATGCGGCGCCGATGTATACGGCAGACGGGCCAGAATAAGTCGCTGGCTGGTCTAGTATCAGGTTCCAAAGCAACGTTGGAGAGGTTCAGATGTTGGGTAGAAAATGCGCTTTAAATTTCTTGTTCGCGCGGTCTGGTGCCCTCAGCATCATTTGATCACCTAGAACTTCGCAAGCAAACTTTTGGTCGGAACTTTGTTCGCCATCTTTTCTGTCCTCGGTTATCAAAACTTCGATTCGAAATATTGTGCCTTCTTTGGGAACGACCTTGACTCCTCTCTTTTTGGTGATGATCTCGAAAACAAACTTGCGGTCGCGGACAACAATGCCTTGGATCCCAACTCGACTCGGACAATGGCTTCGAACAACCTGGACAGGAGCACCATGGAATTCAGCACTTGCCAGTTTCACTGCTGCACTAGGTCCTCCGGTGAATAGGTCGTTGCCGAGTAGCTCGCGGGCATATCCTAACCACAGCTGGCTCAATGGCTCGTAAATATGGTATTTTTGGCCATCCTTGGGTATTTCGTGAAGTCCCAGGCTTCGTCTTTCTCGAGAGGAAAGTGGTTTAGGTCTCTGTTTTTGCTTGGACGTTTTATCCTGACGAACTTTTCGGCGTGCGGTGCGAGCATTGATCGTGAATGGCGGAGGAGATGTCGGACGGAGGATGAGCGAGCGGTGCTGGATCTTTTCTGAATAGATACGGTTGACGCTATCGGGAGAGTGCGCTCGAGCCAGGAGGTTCTGAGTTGCTTGTTGCGCTACGTTGGCCATGGCTGATGAAGGCTGGAAACTGAAATGTGAAGCCCAGCAGCTACCTTCAATATTACGTAGGACTGGTTGAGAAAAAAAAAAGAAGTTCGGTTGTCGGCGGAAACATGCCGCGCTCCGGAGCATAATCCTGGGGAATTGGCAGTGGGTCCGGTCCGAGCTCCTTCCTCGTTCACATGCCGCTCGGCATAAGGAGTAAAAGCCCCACTTAGCCGATCTCATCTCCAACTCGGCCATGACTTGGAAGGACACTCATCTTTGTAACTCGTGAGGCGACAAATGCTCGCGGAAACTGAACCACTTTAGCCGACGCTTCCTTGGACCGTGGCGTGACTCTGTCACTAGCCTTGCGATGGTGTTGCCGAGAAGAAACTGCAGCTGATTGTCGACTCCTCGATTCGCTACTTCACTCCAAGAGAAAGGCCAGCCATGTCGCATAACAAAGACGCCGCCGATTCCGCGGCCAATTCGGCTCCGGATCTCCAGATTCTTGGCGATGAAGTTACTCTTCAGCCTAGCGGCTATGTTGAGCCACCGCCAAAGACCGTTCCAGAGGGCAAGGAAGAGGCTTTGATGGACAAGTTTGCCTCGTTCCGCTCTGAGCCTTTCCAGTAAGTCAACGTCTCTCTCCTTACCGCCACTTCACTCATTTAGCACGAACGATCCTACATATATGATGCATGTATACTGATCAACTTCCTTCGTAGATTTCTTCGGGAAGTGTCGCTTTATGTGTCTGGTCAAGGATGGCGAGCTTATGACAATGTCATTGGCCAACCAGTCTTTTACCCAGGATTCTCTGAGAACATGAAAAACATGGTTCTCTCAGCACCTCTTCTTCAGCAAAGAATCGGCCAACTGGCCGAACACCGCGTTGCTGTTGAAGAGCGCGAGGGTATGCTGCCAAAAGACAGCAAAGACTATGGCGCTAAACGTGCCCAGCGACTCAATGAAATTGAGACGGGACTTCAAGAATTGGCAGATAAATGGACAGACGATATGATATGCAAGCTGGAGAGCAAATCATTTATTCGTGGAGCTTATTACCTTGTCACCCAGCTACTGACGCGCGCTTACCATCAAGGCATCCATGTCTCGAGTGAGGAGGTTTTACGGCTGCGTAAAGTCGCGGAGGTAGCAGCCAAAAAGAAGCAGAGCATCATTTTCCTGCCGAGTCATCGATCACACGTCGACTATGTCTCTCTGCAACTCATCTGCTACCGTTTAGGTCTCACATTACCGGTCGTCGTTGCAGGAGATAACTTGAACATGCCCGTTGTGGGTAATTTCCTTCAGCACGCTGGAGCCATGTGGATTCGGAGAGCATTTGGCGACGATGTTCTCTACACTACGCTGGTCCAATCGTACATTGACACTCTGCTTCAGGAGGGCTACAACTTTGAATGTTTTATCGAAGGAGGCCGATCTCGAACAGGCAAGCTCTTACCTCCAAAATTTGGAATTCTCAGCTTCATCCTTGATAGTATTCTATCGGGACGCGTTGAAGATGCTATTATCTGTCCTGTGAGTACTCAATACGACAAGGTCATCGAGACGGAAGGTTATGTCACCGAACTGCTTGGAATGCCCAAGAAGAAGGAGAACCTAGCCGATTTCTTGAGCGGAGGATCATCCGTTTTATCTCTGCGCTTGGGCCGCGTAGACGTTCGATTCCATGAGCCTTGGAGTCTACGAAAATTCCTGGACGACCAGCTGTCGAAGCTTCCCAGCATTCCTCGTGGCCTCGATACGGATCATCAGCGCCCTGAAGTCCGAGCCGTGCGAGAGAAACTCTTACGTACGATGGGTTACCAGGTGCTGAGTGATATCAACGATGTATCCGTTGTGATGCCAACAGCATTGATCGGTACTGTCCTTCTGACACTTCGTGGGCGCGGAGTTGGCAAAGAAGAACTGAAACGACGTGTAACATGGCTCACAGAACGTGTGCGCGCAAAGGGTGGACGCGTAGCTCACTTTGGTAACGCACCTCTTACTGAAATCATTGAACGAGGCCTCGAGGTCCTCGGTAAGGATCTTGTTGGCGTCATCGAAGGTCTTGCTGAGCCTACATACTACGCTGTTGACCGCTTCCAATTGTCATTTTATCGCAACATGACCATCCATCTTTTCATTTATGAGGCACTTGTAAGTGCGGCTATGTACTCGCGAGTGAAGAGAGGAGGTGGCCCGCAGACTCAAGATATGCCATTTGACGAATTAAGGGAACAAGTTTTGTTCCTTTCATCGCTGTTCCGCGGAGAATTCATCTTTTCTGGCGAAGGTCTCGACACCAATCTGCACAGGACCCTGCAGGGACTGGAAGCAGATAACGTTATTCGAGTCGACCGTGATGCAGAGGATAACGTCACCATGGTTGGACTTGCAGAGCAAGAGAGGAGGGCTGGAAGAGAGAATTACGACTTCTACTGTTTTCTCATATGGCCCTTCATTGAGGCTGCCTGGTTGGCGGCTGTCTCTCTCATGGGGCTTACACCTCCTCCTGGTCAGAATGATGACATTTGGATTGAGCAGGGTAAAGCACACAATAGCGCCCAACTAGTAAGTAACCCTTTGCACCCGCCGGTATACATTCGCCCAGTATGCTCACAAGTATGTTCGTCTAGCTCGGTAAGACACTTTACCACCAGGGAGATCTCTCGTACTTTGAGGCTGTCAACAAAGAAACCTTGAAGAACTCTTATTCGCGATTTGAGCAAGATCAGCTCCTTCATGTTGTAAAACCCAAAGACTCCAAAATCCCTCCACGCGTCCAGCTCGACGCCTCCTGGTGGACACCTCGCGACCCCAGAACTGGCGCTCTCCTTGCGGAGGGCAGACTATGGGATTTTACCGAGAAGATTGCCAAGTCACGTCGCGAGGGTAAGAACCGTCGCGATGGAGCTACAGTTAGCAGCCGTGTGCTCCGACTCACCGACGAGCTAGGTCGTAAACTCTGGGAGGAAACGGTTGAAGCAGAGCGAAGTGGGAAGGGTAAAGTACCCAGCCGACTGAGCAGTGAAGAGAGGGAGGCATTTGGGAAGAGCGTACGGGAAGTTAAGAAGAAGAGAGAGGACCGAGCTCGGGCTCATCTGTAAGGAAAGCTGATTCATCGTTGGGATCTGTACAACATGTGTTCTACTAGCGGTTATGGATTTTGTTTATTCTCAGCCGCCCTTCTTTTTGGGGGATTCAGGCTTGACGCTTTCTTGGAAGTATACTGCCATATCAGCCATACCACGAAGCATTTACATATATACATTTAGTCAAGTAACAACGACGTTTTCTTTTATCCAACTCGACCTCGCCGGTTCTGGCTCTTGAACAGCTTAAATCTGCTCGGGTATACGGTTCTTTTTCCTTTCTTTTACCGAACGTCTATGCATCCTTGGGTTCCTGAGGCTTCAGGATGACATTGTCTATCAAACGCACCGATGGACCTCCACTGAATCCTAGATCCTCGCCTTCCTTGGCCTTCTCCACTGGCAGCATCCTGATGGCACCGCTCAGGATAGCACCGCGCGAGGGGTCTACCTCGTCTACTTCGACAAGCGTATCTGGGTCCGCAAGAGAAATATAGTCAACCTCAAAGAGCACACGCTCGGTGGGAGGGAGCTCGGACTGGGCAGTTGCGACAGCATCGATGAAATTGTGCGCCGCACCTAGAATACTTGCACGATCGTACAAACCGCCTGATGTGTAGACGCCGGCAGCTGTAAATAGCGCACCAGGTAGCACAATAGCAACGGATCTTCGCCTGGGGCCGAGGTAGACATTTCGAGAACTGAGGGCGAGGCTGTCGCTGTCACGCTCCGTAGGCTGGATAACAACATCCATGGGGAGGAGGAAGTCCTTGACCATTCGACGGATGACAACGGTCTGTTGAACGTCCTTTTGTCCAAAATATGCACGCTCAGGCTGGACGATGTTGAAGAGCTTCAAGCACACTGTCGCAACGCCGCGGAAGAAGGTTGGTCTGCTAGCACCCTCAAGGACTTCCCCCACAGGAGTAATGGTGACAAAGCTGCCTTTGCTATCAACTTCTTGGCCCGGGAAACCACTGGGATACATCTCGGGAGTTGTCGGCGCAAAGACGGCTGAGATGCGGCCCAGGTTTCCTCCGTCATCTCCGAGCTCCCTATCCAAGGCGGCCAGCTTCTTTGCATCCTCATCCCACGTGACGGGGTACGAATCTAGGTCCTCTTTTATACCAAACTGCGCAGGGTTGACGTAGATGCTCACGACGACGTGGTGGTTTTCTCTTGCGGCGGCGCGAATCAGCGAAAGATGGCCCTCGTGCAGGGCGCCCATGGTGGGCACGAGGCCGACGGAGCGGTGGTTGAGGACATGGGGACTGCGCCAGCGGCGGAAGGAGTCGACGGAGCGGAGGACGCGGATCGGCGACTTGGGAAGGGTCTCGGCGCGAGCCGAAGAAGAGCAGGCTGAGGCCATTGTGCGGACGGTCGTGAAGGTGAAGGTGGAGGGGGAGCGATGTCGGAGGAGACGAAGAGGAAGCATTGTGAATTGATATAGGAGAGAAAGAGAAAGAGTTTAAATACGGCCGAGATATCCCATGGCTAGGCACCTGAGCAATTGGCGCAGCAGACTCTCGTGATGGTTTCTGCGGCGAAGTTTCGGGGACGGTTTGGCATGGGTTCCTTTGTGGAGAGTTTTGGAGATGGCAGGGTTTGTTTTGGTGTTGTTGATGTTGGTTGGGGTCCATGTGAGAGCGGGCTACCCTGTAGCTTCACCTGATGTCTGTAGTAGATTTTATAACACTGCTTGATTGAAGTCCAAAGTGAGCGTACTAAAATGATTGCTTTTCGCCTTTTTTTTCTTTACCCAATTCCGTATTTCTTTTGAGCGCGAAAGCCTGGTAATATGGGTAAAGACATAAGGTCTTGGCCCCGTCTGCGTCTTCTTTATGAGCTGTCATTTGTAGTAACCAACTCACCGAATGTTGAGGTTGATCGCTTATGCAAAAGGAAATGAAAGGGTTGAAGAAAGTTTTATCGAATGCAGAATCGCATGATTATGTGACATACACCTGCTTGTCTGTTGCGTAATCGTCTTTGATGTTATATCAGAAGCAGTTATGCGAGAAATACATCATTCATGTAATTAATACACTGGAGAGAGTATACATGTCTAAAGAAAACCTTGACGCCATTCTGTGTGTGGGAGCTTTGATTCAACCCGGGAATTATCCAATAAATCAAAATGAAATCATGTCATATCATGGCTCGATTCGTCAAACAAATCTCGTCAACTGAACGCAAAAGAGACGAAACACACATATTAGGCCGCACCCCCCGTGATGTTATCCATGTTGAGCTTCTTCCAGCGGGTGAACAAGGTGATCAAAAATGCAAAACCAACACAAGCAATGACCATGGCAAAGACGTCGTGCAAACCTTGCATGTAGCCATCAAGAACAACGGTCAGCTCCTCGTCAGAGAAGGCGTCGCGGAGAGCGTTGGCGCCGGTGAGGATGAGCTTCTCAGCGCTGATGGGGGCATTCTTGGTAACTTCGCGGACCATTTGGTTGACAAAGGTAGCCTGACCAGCAGAAACAATGTAGGCACCGCCAAGGCATTGGAAGACTGTATTATTGTTAGCGATATGTTGATGGCTGGAAGCCAGAGGAGAGTACTTACATAGAAGAATACCGGTGGCAGAGGAAAGGTCCTTGGGATCAATAGTGCCCTGAACAGCAATCATGGGGATCTGGAAGGCAACTCCCCAGCCGGCTCCAGCAAGGATTTGGTAACCAATCCATTTGGCAGTTGGGGTATCAATGTCAAGAAGGTATAGAAGACCAGCACCGATGGTAGCTATCGCAGCACCGCCGAGGAGAAGATGTTGATAAAAGCCAGTAGCAGTAATGAGAGCACCGCTGATGATGGTGGCGATCGTGACAGAGATGATGAGAGGCAGGTTTCGAATGCCACTCTGAGTAGGTGAATCACCGTGGACGGACTGGAAGTAGATGGGGATGTAGTAAATGGCGAGGAAGAAGGCACCGGCATAGAAGAAGGCAAAAGCACTCATGACCCAAACTGTTCGGTTTTTGAGGATGCGAACGGGGACCATGGAGCGTTCACCTTGAACCCAGCAGGAGACGGCCCAGGCGATGCTGATGGCGATCCAGCCAACGAGGAGACCAACAACAACAGACGAATCCCAAGCATGGGCCTGTCCACCGTATTGAACAGCAAGAAGATATGAGATGGTGTAGCCCATGACCAAAACGATGCCGAGCGGGTCCATCTGCATCAGCTTCTCTGTGAGGGGAGCCTTGACAGGAACTGCCGCTTGGGGAGTCTTGAAGAAAAAGAAGATGATGGCAGCAGAAACGCCTCCAACGGGGAGGTTGATGTAGAAACACCATCGCCAAGAGACGTGATCAGTGAAAGCACCGCCCAGAAGAGGACCAATGACACTTGCAATACCATAGGCAGCGCCGATGATACCGGTGAAGGCAGGTCTCTTCTTTGGAGGCGCAGAGAAGCCGATGATGGTGTATGCTCCGGCGCCGAGACCAGCAGCGCCGACTCCGGCGATGGCTCGACCGGTGATAAGGGCTTCGGCATTGGGAGCGGCACCACAGATGACGGATCCGAGCTCGAAGATGAAGATGGCAATGAGGAAGGATGTCTTGAGGGGGAAGTACTTGAAGATTTTACCCCCTTGGTCGAGTCAGAAATCGTGCTCCTGAGAAGAGAAAAAAGGGGTAGAGTAACTCACAGGTTGACTGGAAAGCACCGACAGTCATGAAGAAGGCTGATCCATACCATCCCACCTTGTCAATACCCTTGAATTCATTCGTGATCTCGGGAATAGCTGTGGCCACGATGGTCTTGCGAGAAGTTCGTGTTAGTAGGGGCTGACTGCTGAAAGGAATGGAGGCACAACTCACCAAGTCAAGGGAGAAGAGAAAGACAGCCATGACTAGAGCCACAACAATGAAGAACATGTTGATGCCTGTGGGATAGTCACCCTCGTTGGGGTCTTCAGTTCCATCGACAGTGCCAGCTTCGACATCACTGAGCTGTTGCTCCTCTTTCTTCTCCTGGATATCCTCTCCTCGGAGAGTAGAGGTTGTGGACTCGGAATGACCCGGGGCCACAGGGACCTCGAGTTTAGCTGGGTCGGCAGACATTGTGGCTATCGATGTGACCGTTACTGTTCTTGTCACACAGGATCAAGGACGAACTTGTGATTTAAGCTTAATTCTGAAGCTGGATGGCTGAGTGGTAGAAGAATGTTGGTCTGAGATGTGTAACATTATGGATGACGGCGCACCACGACTATCTTATAACCCCAAAGATCAACACCATCGTGATAACTGCTGGGTCCAAAGACCCTGTCTGACTCTGTCCAGGAGTTAAGCCTAGTCCACGCACAAAATCCGTTACAAGCGGTGGTGATGGAGAGCTGCATAGTACGGTCAGCATAACGACCCGGCGGAGTGTCGGCCGCCATCCAATGTCCGCCAGAGACAACCCTTCGGCGAGTTATCTCGTAAGCCCAAGTCCGCTCGAACGAGACAAGCGCCAGCGCTAAGAAGAACAAGAGCTTACCAATGCCCGAAGACGTGTTAACGGTCTTGACAACCAAGTGTCACTCACAACGAACATTTGTCAGGTTGAGCTGCACGACTGAGGCGTCATAAAATCTGAGACCTCGCAATTGACCCGTTTCGGCGGACTAAAAGCTGCCTTTCTGAATCAGCGGGGTTTCCAATCCGGGCAAATACTATCTAAGTAGATACCTATTTGAAAGACGTACAAACACCCCTGCCAGGCTCCCATATTCGGCTATCAACACAGTTACATGGACGATCTACTTTATCCATTCCAATGGTACGCAGATCTCGGCATGCCATCCCGAAGACAGATGACCTCAGGCGTTGCCGCATAATTGTTTAGCATAACGCTTTGAATAGCTTCATCCATGTAAGTTGTACCAGACAGAACAGAGTCGATTCTAATGTCAGAGAATGACGGCGCGGTGACTCATTTGGGCGGAAAACAAGAAGCAATAAATTAGTCAATTTAAATAATGAACGCCAACGCCATTGAGTTTGTCAGTCGAGAGTCAATGAGCAGGACAGCGTGCACAGGGTGTAAGACATAACCTGACATCAACCGGTACCCCCGGAGTTAAGAGGGCCTGATAGAACAACTCAACAACAAAGAGCCTACCGGTAATTCATCGTAATGGGGCGCTATCTTGCACTGGTGCAGTAAGCCCTTATCTCACACCGTCAGCATCTTACTGGGAGATGTCTGGGAGCCAGCCCTATGAAAGGGTCCGGAGGAGAAACGAGGGCCCATTAATAAACGACGATCTGCTATACCCGACGTCAAGCCTGACCACCATTAGTCGCTTCTTTGCAGGCCTCTGTTTTTTATCCAGGCAAACAGGTCCGAACAGGTAAAAGGAATTAATGCACATTCCGCAACCACGGACGAAATGCGGACGGATCTGACAGCGGTGTTGCGGACTTTGGCCATATTTGTAAGCGCCATGTGAGGCCATATACGGGGCGGCTCTGCTGTCTTAAATGCACTGCTGACCAAGGATGGACACTGCCAAGATGAGATTATATCCCGAAGCTGGTGTAGCTTACCAAGGGGATATTGGCTCATTGGTGAAGTCAACTTTTTGGTCATGTATGATGTGATTTGAATTCTTACATGTCGGAGACTTTTGAAGGCGGGCAGCCTGCGGATAATTTCGCTCATGGTGTGCCACTTGGAGTAGTCTCGAATGACTAGAACAGATGGCAACCATAGGCTGCTCCGGTCAAAAGGAATACTAATTGTTGTTATATCAACGGCATTCAGCCTGTCTTTCAAGGGAATGGGAAACCTCGTTCCCATCTCGTAGACATCACGTGATCTGCCCCGTGATACCGCTTCTCAACAACAGCTTCTTACGATATCTTGGCGTACGCACTATGCCCAACAAGGTCAATTATGCGCCCCAGCATCATTGCCGATTCATGAACGTGAATCAACTTTACGAGATGAATTTATAGGTTCACAATTAGTATGGATGATTTCTCAAAGAAAGCCTCTAGCTGCCTTACTCTGTTAAGGCAAGAGTGAGCTCAAAAGCATGACAGAGACAACAAAAACTGACGCATCTTGTAGTCAAGCTAGGTATTCGAAGCTCACAATCATGTTATCGATAAGAGCTGTCATGATGCGCCAAGCGAGTTCATGACGACGATCTCCTCCTAAACCCAAAAAGTAAAGTCGAGGCGATCTCAGTGACGTTGGGTCACAGTGCCGGTATACGAGCAATTGCCGGTCCCTCTTTGCTCGCCGGCGGCGTAGCAACCATTCCTCAAAGAGGCAACACATTGCACCTGTTGATAGCCAAAAAGAGCGTCTCAATTCCTTTTTGACTGTGGAGATTCTGGCGGGGGAGGCGGCGATACAGTGCACACCTGAGCTACTACCCCTCTCAGAGCCTCCAGCCATGGCGTTGAGAAGCTATAAGAAGATGGGCGCTGCCCTTTCTTTGAGACTGGCACCTGTTGGTCTCTGCCGTTCAGTAACAACCTCCCGGTGTCGACTCTCAATTGCTACTCCACTTGGCCGATCTTTCACAACCACACGGAACCGCTTCAGCACCATGTCGGATCTCTTCGTCAACCTCGAGGCGCCTAATGGCGTCAAGTACAAGCAGCCTACTGGTCTCTTCATCAACAATGAGTTTGTTCCAGGCTCATCGAGCCAGAAGATCACATCTATCGACCCTGCGTAAGTGAGATCCCGTGTACTTCCAAGATCTGGAGCTGACAGACAAATGCTCGACAGCACCGAGAAGGAGATTGCCACAGTCCACGCAGCCAGCGCCGATGATGTCGACAAGGCCGTGAAAGCAGCCCACGCCGCTTTCAACGATCCATCATGGAAGAAGCTGCCTCCCCCCGAGCGAGGCGTTCTCATGAACAAGCTCGCCGACTACATTGAGCAGCACAAGGACATGTTTGCTACCTCAGAAGCTTGGGACAACGGTATGTAGTGGAAAGCTTCTGGCTATGAGAATTACTAACATCATGACAGGAAAGGTCTATGCTGATGCCGAAGGAGGCGACGTCGTCGAGGTTGTCAACACTATCCGCTACTACGCTGGCTGGGCCGACAAAATCACTGGCCAGACCATCACCGCCAACCCCAAGAAGCTTGCCTACACTCTGCGCCAGCCCCTTGGAGTTGTCGCCCAGATCATTCCCTGGAACTATCCCCTCGCAATGGCCGCCTGGAAGATCGGCCCTGCATTGGCATGCGGCAACACTATCGTCATAAAGGCTGCTGAACAAACACCTCTTAGTATCCTTCTTCTCGGCCAGGCTATTAAGGATGTTGGCTTCCCTCCTGGTGTTTTCAACGCAATCAACGGATACGGCGGCGAGACCGGACCCCCTCTGGTTCAGCACCCTCTCGTTGAGAAGGTCGCTTTCACCGGCTCGACTGCTACTGGTGCAAAGATCATGGAGATGGCTTCCAAGACCCTCAAGAACATCACCCTTGAGACTGGAGGAAAGTCCCCCCTCCTTGTCTTTGACGACTGCGATCTCGACGAGGCTGTTAAGTGGTCGCACATGGGCATCATGTCCAACCAGGGTCAGATCTGCACAGCTACCTCTCGCCTACTAGTCCAGGACAAGATCTACGACGACTTCGTCAAACGCTTCATCGAGACCACCAAGACAGTCAGCAAGGTTGGTCATCAGTGGGACTCGGAGACGTATCAGGGCCCCCAGGTCTCCAAGCAACAGTACGACCGCATCCTTCAGTACATTGAGATTGGAAAGTCCGAGGGCGCCACGCTCCTTGCTGGAGGCCAGCCAGTGGATGCCTCCAAGAAGGGCTTCTTCATTCAGCCCACCATCTTTGGAGATGTCCAGCACCAGATGCGCGTCTTCCGCGAGGAGATCTTTGGCCCCGTGGTGGTCATCTCCAAGTTCAGCGATGAAGAGGAGGCTCTTAAGCTTGCCAATGACACAACATATGGCCTAGGCGCTGCTGTATTCACAAAGGACGTTGAGCGTGCGCACCGCGTGGCTGCTGATATCGAGGCTGGCATGGTCTGGATCAACAGCACACAGGACAGCGAGCCTTATATCCCCTTCGGCGGAGTTAAGCAAAGTGGTATTGGCCGAGAGCTTGGCGAGGCTGGGCTTGAGGCATATAGCAACACCAAGGCCATCCATGTCAATCTTGGCTCTCGCCTGTAGGCTGTCGGATAATGGTGGGGTGACTAATGTGCCACTCAGAGAGATGGTGAGGGTATAGGCGTTTGGCGTAGCATTGCACTTTAATTATTTGGAATTGTTTCAAATACCAAGGTCAATCAATCAATACCTGAATACTACCTACACTATCTGACTACCTAGTATCTAACTATTTTGCCATGAAACTGCCTTGCAGTGAGGCGAAATATTCGCAGCCCATATTTGAGGCTGTGGCTGCGGATTGTATCCGCTCGGCAATACCAAACTTGCTAGTACACGTCATAGTGGTTCAGGGTCTACAAATACTAGGTACCTACCTAGGTAGTGACGATAATGAATAGCAGCACATGACACTTTTTGTTTTTGGCTCCTCATTTTGAATATCCTAGGAATTCACAAATACTCACCTCTATTAAACAGTTCTATAATGACAACAGATCTTCCTCCGCCCCAATACCCCGGCCTTGACCCTGGCCTTGATCTCCCCTCCTACGACACCTCGATCAACACCAGCCCTACAACTACAGCGGCCCCCACTGCTAAAGCCGTTCTCGGCCCTGCTACGCTCTACATCTCAGGACGCTTCATCTACTCAACCGACCCCCAAGCACCACCGCTCTACGAGTTCTCCCACTCAATAGCATACCTCCACAACAATGACCGCAGTATAAAAGTCGAGCGCGTCGACCCGCTCGTAAAGAACTCGGCCGGCGCGCCGGAGCTCGTCCTCAAGAACCGCCATCTCTACGACCTCAAGCATCCGACCCCAGCCGAATTTCCCACCTTTGTCTTTCACGCCGAGGCCGCCAACCGCCGCGTCCCATGCTCGTTTGGCGTCTCGTACTTCCGCGCCGGCAGCCTGCGACTCCGCAAAGTATTCCGCTTCGAGCGCGCCGTGAGGGGCGCCGAGCGCAAGCTTGAAGCGCAGGGCGTGCTGTTCAAAGCATCTTCGTCGCGGAGCAAGGCTGTGGGATACGAGTGGAGAGATGCGCAAGGCGAGCTCATCGCCAGAGAGGTCGAGGACGAGAAGGCGAGCATGAGCCTGGTCATCACGGCCGAGATGGAGGTTGAGCTGCGGGATGCCCTCGTTTCCGCCTGGATACTCAGGATATGGTGGGAGATGGCCAATGGAAATGATTGGGGGAATAAACTTGTTGCGGTAGCCAGCAATAACCGAATGTCCTTGTACAAACGGGGCTGATGCAATCAACAGGCTTATGCCAAAGAAGGCAAAAGAATGCTAAAGGCTTGAGAGGGAACAAGAGGGTGAGCTGAGTTGGATTTATCTTGATGACGATATTAACAGTACCAAGGCATATCGCTAACGGGCATGTCGATCCCTTCACGGCCTTCTTTGTCTTGGCTCCGAAGCCTATTCCTTTTTACATCTTGACTCGTTATTGACCAACCAGTCCGAGTCTATCCCCGACAACTTTATGCCCTGCGATTACCTGCAAAGGGCATATCTCTATAATGTGGGAGCTCCCATCCTATCGCTGAAAATGCGTGTATTTCTAGGCACCTTGCCCGCACACCCCAGCCCGAGAGGACGTCCAAATCCCGCTCGGACAGACGCGGACAGGATGACCTTCAATGGCATCCTGAGCGGACCTTATGTCCGCTGTATAATAACCTAGCTGTCTATAGGCCTAATAAATGTCCCATAGGCTAACCTTGCCATCTTTGGCACCAGCTGCTATCCAATGGGTTGTTCGCGCCGTAGCTATGCGTTGCTCCTTGACGCTCAGCCCAGTCTTGATCAAAGTACCCGTTTTAGTACTCAAGGCCGTTGGTGTTTTAGATTCTTTCTGTTCAGAGTTCCCTGTTGAGTGATCGTCTTGTCTTGCTTGGTCCGAGACCTTGACGTCGGCGAATGCAACAGCATAACATCCGACTTGATGCCATTTCAACACGGCGAGCTCTTTCATAGTCTTGGTAGAGTAAACTCGCACTTTCGAGTCCCAGCCTGCCGTAGCAAATATTCGGCCATCGGATCGTATATCCAAGCTTTGTTGCCCAGAGTGTTTGGTATTGACAGTCTTCAATGGATCCTTCCACGCCACTCCCTTCCGAGGAGCGGTCGTGGTTCCCGGCTGAGATGAGGACTTGAGTGCCTCTGATAAAAGTGATTTCCCCTTGGGTTCCTCGTCTATGATCTCGACGACTCGCTCGGTACTTTCGGGTGGCTCAGCGGTTTCCAACGGGAAGAAGAGGTCAGTGGGTATAGGATGCTTGGCGATGATAGAGTCGGCACTAGAAGTGATGAAATAGTCGTCGTAGACGCTCAGGGACAAAACAGGCTGTGAATGTGCCTGCGAGTGGTACGTTGTAGTCCATCGACCGTCTGACTCCAGCCGCTGTACAGTCGCATATCCGTTCTCGAAAGCAGCAATGAGCGTGAGGGCGTCTTTGTGGTGCAAAAGAGCAAGACACATGGCCATGCCCGTCTTATCCCCGGACTTGAGTGTATGAATCCTCTTCTGTGACGGTAGTTGATAGATATCAATCTGTTGAGTATATTAGTGTTAGTAGCTCGAATGTAGGGGGTGGTGCTTGTGCATACAGCGTCCGAGTGCAATGTATTAGGCACCGCTATCAGAATCTCAGACGCGGCGTCAATAGAACCGGGCGCGCTGGGACAGGCGGCGAAAGCGCAGAAATTCAAGGTATTGACTTGAAGCAAATGTAGCATCCACGGCTGCGCTCTAGGAGCTGGTACATCTTCTACCGGGAGAGTCGTGCTGAGATGTTGCTCGTCTGACTCGCCAAGCTTCCAGACGATGAGTTTCATATCGCGTCCATGTCTGCGTATTATCGTTAGCGATTTACTATTTCGGGACCCTGAGCTAAGCCTACGTGATGATCTTGTCGTAGCCCCAGCCGCGGATGCCTAAGAGGGCCTTTTCATGGGCGCGCCAGACAGCTCGTGGGCGCATTATGGTGAGGTCCCATAACACGACGAAGCCGTCGGCGTCGCCGGTGACGAGGCGCTCATTGGATCTGATGAAAGCTGCTGCGTGGATCTGAGATTTGTGACCGCGCAATATGGATTTGGGCGTTGGGGTTGAGGCATTCATATTGTGCTGGAGGATTAGTGGTCATGATTAGAAATTTAGAAGTTGTTCGAGTTGAGTTTTCAGAAGCGATTGTGGAACAACGTCGCGATCACGCAGCACTCAATCATTTCTTCACCCAAATCCTTGTACCAAATATCTCCCGTAAAATAACACATGAGATGTTATTAATAACTTTAACTGATAGTTTGCATCAGAATGTTATTTTATGCTTAAAATTTACCTGCTAGAGTAGATGGCCCTAGTATGGAGTGATGCTTCCACCAACAAAACCAAGCCAAACTACTATATATCGCTTCACATCAACACTATTGGATTTGTCAAACAACTAGCATCAAGTCGGCTTCGGTGGTCAGTTTCAAGCCAGGAGAATAAAGACAACTTCCAGGAACATCCATCTTCAACGTCCCATTGGTCCTCAAGCCCGAGTTATTTTGGGCTATTGTCCTACCTATCACTTGCAACCGACACATCGCATCCAGAATTGCTGTATTTCTCGGGCGTACCGGTGCAACTGACTCCGTGTAGCCCGCTGGCATCGCACATCGTCTGATGGGGCTGAGCCTTTGCCGCAGGAAAAGACATCGCGGTGCACGAGGCATATTGACAGGCGATTCAATAAGCGAAGCCTGCCGATGCATGGGAGCCATCATCCATCTTAATACGAAGTCCGGCTTCCGGTAAGATACAACAGCTTGCACCGAGCCCGACTCTTATCAATCCTGGGCGCCACATGTGTAATCTACATATAACTCAGGGCAATATGCGGCAGACGATATTCGCTCAAGCAACCAAATCACACTTATCATACAAGGCCATGCTGCTTACTCCGGTCAATGGCCCTGCGTGAACCTGTTTGCATATTCGCCTTGTCCCGATGGACAGATCGCTGATATCGGGTCAAGCATAATGCCGTTCCTCCAACACAGGTTGGTTCCTCTCTACCTAGTCTCCAGGATAAGACAGAGCAGAACTGAAATTGAACACAGACGCCATTCCGTGTAATGGTTTCAGTACCTGTCAGCCTGCTCCCCGAATCACAGCCGAGAGGAGAGGCCACTCGTACTCGCACGACAGCCGGAGTACACGTCCGTGGTTAGCTGTTGGCTTGCGCACCTCGACTCAGTGGATGGTGTTTTGCCATATAACCATGATGCAGCACTCGGGTTCTGGCGGAACCACCAAACCTGTTGGTCAGGCTAATTGACTGACGCTGGCCTGAAATCGATGTCAGCTTGAACTTATATTCTCAAGCCTTCTCCGGTTCATTCTCTTGTTCCTCGTCGTTCGCTACCACACCCCGCCCATCACTCCTAGTCCTGAACCCCGAGATTGTGGAGACGGTCTTCTATTCCGCGTCCGGGGTCGAGAGGCCGGATCAGAAGCCGTGGACTACACCCCAAGTTATGATTTCATTCCATACTCCCGTTGAATTTTCTAGAACTTTGAGATCCGCAGATATTCAGTCCTCCAGTTCCCAATGTGACAGCAGGGCGTTCCTGTCTTCGAAACCCAAAATCCGAAAGCCACCTCAGCGTCCGCATCAGCCCCTTGCACCGGAATTCCTATACCACTCACTGTCCTGGCCTCTTATAGAGAGCCAGGTATGCGATAGTGTCTGCGCAAACAGGTACTAATGACATCGCCGTGCTTGATGTCAGCTTCCGTGCGGCGATGCAAAATGATGATTCCAAAGGCAGGCAGACAATGCCGTTCCCTCCAGAATGGCACAGCTATTCAGCAGGGCCATATGCGATGGAAAATAATATCAATTTCAATGTCTTTGAACTGGGATCCCCTCGGCATCCGCACATGGGGACGGCCCCGAACTCCGAACCTCCGGGCGTTAGCCAAGACACAACAGGCTTATCCGTGGAAAACCCCAGAGAGATGACCTTTCAGAGACCCATGCAGACGTCAAATCCAACACCAGTCAAAGGGAAAAGAGTGCGGACAGGATGCCTCACGTGTCGTGAGAGGCATCTGAAATGCGATGAAGCGGTGCCTGACTGTATGAACTGCCAAAAGCGAGGCCGAGAATGTAAAAGAGGAGTGCGTCTCAATTTCCTCGAGATTAACCTACACAGGCCCGATGCTATACCGCCTCCAGAAGATTGGGCAGGTACAAGATTGCCAGCCGAGATCGCCGAAGTTGTGCTAATCTCTAGGCCAGTCGAGTTTCAAGATGAATCCCGTGATATTGCTTCCGAGTATCAAGGTGGCCTTGGTCGTTACGCCCCGTACACTCCTGGACTTGGAGAAGAAGAATATGAAGATGCTGAAGCTCAGCGAGACTCGAAGCCATCGCCAGTGGGAGATGGGCACCGGGAAAGCACACAGGCGGAAAGACCCCAGGCCAACTCACAACAGCCTTTCAACTACTTTCGGCGCGACGCGAACTCCAGAGCTTCAGAAGTACCGGGACTGCAATACCGTGATAGGGAGATCAAACTAGAACTCAACGAAAGTGGCCAAGGAATCGTGAGCGACGTGTCCAATATCGCGACCCCAGCATCCTCGACACATTCTGTTGTAACACCACGAGCAGAAGTGTTTCCAGAACAACTGATGGCAATGAGGAATCGGCCTTCGTCACAACAAGCGACAATGGAAGAGATGAATGACTTGGTGATGCCGCAATTCGGAACACCGCCAAGAGCCGAACGACCGCCTCTCGACCAAATCCTCGAGGACAGTCACCTCCAGCAATTATCTTGTCAAACTATTGAGCCAATGGGGCGCGATATCCTTGCCTCAGCCGAGGAAGTTTCGTATATGCAGGTTTTTGTCGATGAAGTTGCAATATGGATGGATTCTTTTAACAAAGACAAGCACTTCACTCGAAGTATTCCATACCATGCACTGAGATCGGCAATGCTTCTCAATGCCCTTCTTGCGTGTGGTGTAAAATATACTTCTCTCGTCACCCCAGAGAACCATGACAAAGCTCTATTCTACTACAACACCGCAACGACACAACTTCTCCGAAGCCTGCAGAACCCAGACCGAGATACCGCCGAATGTGCAACGACAGCAATCGTTCTGAACGTATACGAGATCATGTCCGAGAAGCCGGCGCAACGGATGAGCCATATAGCAGGATCCCGAGCGTTGGTAAGGGAGTGTGGATGGAATGCTAGAAGTACTGGCATAGGGTTGGCGTGCTTTTGGTTGAATATAGGGATAGAGGTTCTCAATTGTCTGGCCGCGAATTGGCAGACGACTTGGAGCCCAGACGAATGGGGCATGGATCTTGCGACTCGTTCGAGCGAACGAAACCACGGGGTCGGAGACGAACAGGCCTGGGTACAGCGTGCCCTATATATCGTTGCAAAGGTCGCCAACTATCGAGCGACCACGTCCAAGCCAGATGACATGACCCCACAGGATGAGCAGAACTGGATAGGGAATCGCCTATCGCAGTGGCATGAGTTGAAAAGGCTCTGTGACAGCTGGAACAGTTCTTGTCCAAGAACGATGCATCCGTTCGGTTATGTGAAAGCAGCAAAGTCGTTGGGCAAGTCGGCCTTTCCCTGTATCTGGTAGGTGTAACGCCGTTGGTCAGTGAAGCAATTGCTAATAACTCGTGTGCAGGATGATTCAGCGAGAAGCGACAATCGGCCAGCTCCTTTATCACACTGCTCATTGCATCCTTTCACAGACCCACCCCCTCGAATCCCACATGTCTTCTGAGAGACTGCGCTTCTTGCAGCTACACCACGCCTACCAAGTCTGCGGCATCGTTGCCCACACCACAGACCGGGGCGTTGCTATTGTAGCGATCCGTTGCTTGGCAATTGCGGCCACCGTGCTCACCGACCCTATTGAACAAGCTGAAGTCCTCGACCTTCTCGATAGAATCAACAGCACAAACGGCTGGCGGCTGGGTGCTGTCGAGATGGAGCTCAAGAAAGTCTGGGGCTGGGAACGTATGAAATTGCCTATGCTGAGTCCAAGAACAGACAGCAGCCAAGACATGGGAACCTCGGCAGTACGGAGAGCCTCAATGTCTCTGACACCGGCGAGGGTATCCACACCACCGGTAATGGCTGTTCCAGGAACGAAGACACCGGTCAATCCACTGAGTTTCGCTGATTTCAATTTGCCAAATCATCCGTATCAGAATTGGTACGAACCACCGAGTCGGTCTAGCTCATTCAATCCATCGTCGTTATAATGACCAAGGGCTGCTGGCTCATGATTCTAGCGTTGGCGAGCCAGCAGATGGCAGAACTTGAAATGGTAGGCGTTTATTGTTGATAAAGGGGAAAAATAGACGGCGTCGGGATATCTATTGCTTTTTTCTATGTTGCGTGGACTGGACCGATTCGATAGATAGGCATAAAACCTTCCAAGGAAGGATGATAACGAGCATCAAGACTTGCTACCAGGCTGGAAATTCATACTGTATCCGCCCGTATTCTCGTCTTTGACCATTTGGAAGTTATCCGTGCTGAGCCCGAAAGGCTTGAGGATTCCGTTTCCAAGATCCTTCAGCTTGCCCCACATCTCGCCCATTTCTTTCTCTTGTGCAGCTTTGACGCGTGGAGGCAAGTCTCGCAGTTGTTTGTGAACCACACGAAGGTCGGCTGGGGCCAGGCTTTCCGGCTTGGCAGCGAGGGCCTTGCAATCTTCCTCTGCACCAGCAAGATTCTGCCAGCCTCCAGCCTCTGAGCGGCCACGGGCGCGCCTCATCAGGGCTTTGCATCGAATGCGCTGGATATTCTTCTTGAGTGTTGTGACCTCTTCGTTGACTGCATCAGGTGCTGGAGCCGCACGAGAAGCACCGTTGCTGACGATTTCCTCTTCTACGTCATCTTCGTCCTTCTTTCCCTTTTCCTTGTCATCTTGCTTTGATTCGTCAGGGTTGAGTCGAGGGTCGCTTTGTTCAAGCTTCTCCAAAGCTTTAAGAGAGTCTGATGCTGCCTTGATAGCCTCCTTCCAGTCCTGAAGCTGGATGTGGCAGGCGGCGATGTTGCTGTAGATAACGGCACGCGGATAATACAGGTACTTTGGACAGGAGTTGATTGCATCATCGTACTTATCCAAAGCATTTTGATATTCCTTGGCTGAAAACAGAGCGTTGGCTTCCTCTTTAGCGGCATTGGATTCTTTCACCAGAGCCTGTTCATGTCAGCCCGTGGTCTTTACAAAGCTGTAAATCTCCACAGGGAAGAGAAAGTGTGTGTAGAGCGCGAACATAGGTCTAGACACTTACTTCTTCTTCCTCTGGTGTGAATCTGAGTTCCTGTCCATCAGCAGATTCGGTGTTGTCCTTGTTCATTTCGACCTCAGGTTTCTTGCCTGCGTCATTGGCCGCGTCGTCCTTGTTTGGCTCGCTTGAGCTCATGATCGTGAACGTGAGGTTGTGACAACTGTGCGTTTCTGTGACGAATGAGGGTATGAGATAGGCGAATGCGGATTGAAGCTTGCACAAAAATCTGAAAAGAGGTTGTAAAAAGAATTGCAGACCAAACAAGCGCAGCTAGAATTGCTTTCCGGAGATGCAAAGAGCAGGCGTCTTCGGTTGACCAAGGTGATGTTTGAATTCCGGCCCGGTTGGTTGATGCCCTGCCCAGGCACCTTACCTAGGCTGGAGTAGGCTTAGCGACAGCGCTGAGCCCACTGAAGAGGGTCCCACCGCGGGGTATCTTTTAGTGAGGGGCAGGCGAAGAAGATGGCCCATGGTAGGATTGAGTTGATGGAGGAAGCTGTAATCCGATAGAGCTCAAAGAACTCATATCAATGTGTAATATATAATGTCATGATATGAGCTTCTTTGTATTGCATACGCATATACTGAGATATTGAATTACTTGCGAAATGTCATACTCTACTATCTAGGTAGTTCTTTGATGGGGCTCCTTTGTGTCATCGTTGTCTGCCCCACCTAGGTACCTCCCATCCAAAGGAAAGAGACGGGAGCGAGCACTTCCTGCGCCCGCCTTCACTTTGCTCTGATATAAAAACTTGTCTACCGCCTCAACTTTCTTCCTTTTCGCGACTTCTTGCCCGCAGGCTCTTACTTTCTGTTCTCTTATCATCTCAGCCAAGAACTCTCGATACCCTATTCGCTTGCTACTTTGAATATCCTTTCGCCTACCTCTTCTAGTCGCAATGGCTCCTCGTACCGAGTACGTTCAGCTCTTGAATCCGCAACATATTCTAGGCGCAACAGTTTGCTAATCATGGCGCGCATTATAGTTTCCCGCCCGTTCGGGCTTGCCTCTTCGACATGGACGGCCTCCTCCTCGACACCGAAGATATCTACACCAAGTGTGTCAACATGATCCTCGAGAAGTATGGCAAAGGCTCCCTTCCCTGGTCTATCAAGGCCAAGCTTCAGGGTCGCCCCGGTCCTCAGGCCAACAAGATCTTCCATGACTGGGCTCAGCTTCCCATCACCTCCGAAGAATACATCGCCGAGAATACCGCACTGCAGAAGGAGCTCTTCCCTCATACCAAGCCTCTCCCCGGAATCGTCGACATGCTCGGTCACCTTGGTCGCACACGATACTGGGAGGTTAAAGACGGCGCTGCCGTTGCTGAGGCGAAGAACAACAAGTCTGGAAGCGAGCCTCACCGTGTGCACATCGCGCTGGCTACCAGCTCTCACCTGGGCAACTTCCGCGTCAAGACTGACCACCTCCAAGAGCTCTTTGCTGTCTTCCCTTCGCATCGTCGTGTTCTCGGCGACGACTCTCGTTTAACCCCTGGCCGTGGCAAGCCCTTGCCCGATATCTTTCTACTCGCTCTCAAGACCATCAACGACACCCTCCCTGCTGGCGAACGCCCCATCACCCCTGAGGAATGCCTCGTATTCGAGGATTCTGTCCCAGGCGTCGAGGCTGGCCGCCGTGCTGGTATGCGTGTGATTTGGTGTCCTCACCCAATGCTCAAGAAGGAGTACGCTGGGCGCGAGGATGAGGTCCTTGCCGGACGAACTGGCGAGGCTGGAGAAGTCGACCTCCACCAGGTTGGCGAGCTCAACGATGGCTGGGCTGAGTACATGCTCAGTCTCGCTGACTTCCCCTACGAGAAGTTTGGTATCGTGGTTCCGCCTGTTGAGGTTGAGGAGGAGGCTTGTATGAAGGAAGCCCCCGAGGAGATTGTTGCTGAAGTCTAGGAGACTGAAGCTCTGGTCCCTGGTGGACCATTGGTGATGAAACAGTCGTTGGACTTTGGTCCGCGCAGCTAGGTGCAAAAGTATAGATGTGCCTTCTCTTTTTTTGTTAAATCTGGCGAATGGAAAGCAAGGGACATATGGGAAAAGACAAAAAGGATAAAATAGACAAAAAGGGGATTAGGTAAACACAAAGATGGCGGAATAGAGGGCTTGCAGCGTGCATATGCATGGGTCTGGATAACTGAATTCCACGACATAATTCATTCTAATATGTATTGTTACACACTACCAACTTGGAAGCCATATAACATAAGTGAACCACCTAGACTCCATAGTAGAAGCTTTTCGAGACCATGTCCCCAAATCTGATATTCTGGGGTACGCTGTGGGTGTGGGGAGAGAAATAAGACAAGACCACTTGGAGTTGAAAGTAATACCACTACAGTCAGCTTCATGTGCCTTGGCCAACGTGGCACTGCCAAGTCGAGCCATTTTGTAGATCTTTTACCCCGATGCTATCCTATAAATCCCGTACTATCCTTAGCCCTGCGCCTCACAATCACAAAAAACGGTCTTTCAAGTTCTCACACGTACTAGACAGCATTCGATGGCTTCTATAACATCTTTACCGCTTCATCTTGTTTCTGGTATACTCCGCTCCCTAGATAATATACAGCAACTTCCTCCTACTTTGATCAGCCATCGTATTTTCTACTCTGCTTTCCTTGATACACCGAACTTGCCTTTCGATATCCTGTGTAACCAGATCCCCGATAACTTACTCCCTCTGGCTCTTACTGCGTACAAGTCGCAAAAGTCTAGAAGGGACTTGAATGGCATAAGTGTCAAGAAATTCTTAATAAAATATTACGACAGCTCTCTCCAGGATCTCGACGGTAGTCAATTGCACTTGACTCTTGCCCAGGCGCTTGACATTGGCCACGTCGACGATGCTTTGTGTGAGTTGCGCGATGAGTTTACTCTATACTGCTTGTACAAGCTCTATAGAGCAGGCCAGAACAACCTTAATATGAATGATCGAGCTCTCTCATCCGGCGAGACGTATCGTATCTCGCGTGCCCTTTATCGCTTCGAGATATACCGGCATCTCTTTCTTGATAAGGAGCAGAATCTCGATCTATTCCCTTTCTATGATATTGACGAAGAAGGTAATGTGGACCTGGGAATCGACCTGAAGAAGCTGTTTTTCGACAGGCATTCTCCTTGGGTTAATGAGCAATTGGCATGTGTCTATGATTATTTAGAGACGCGGTTGACTGGTGGTAAGTCCTTGAATCGCTTTCATTATCTTCTCTTTAACAACAGATTGTTCATTTTGACCTATTTACTGCAAACAGTCATACTGACTATTCTGTCTGCAACCCCAGCCTACCAACAAGTGGTTGTCGATAACTTTCGATGGGGTGAGAACCTGACGGAGTGGTTGACCGAAAAGGCTCAGTTGTTTGAAGAACAACGATGTGTAAGTAGAAACCTCCGTGTAATTGTATGTGAGTTTCCCTCAAGTGTGGCTCATGATTCTATAGTTATCTCTTGGTCTCCCCCGTCTCAACCAGCTTCTGGAAGCCTCCACTTATGACGAATGGCAGCACTCTCTTGGAGAGGCCAATAAACTCTGCCGTGTTTACCTCGAAGAAGACCTTAATGAGTTCAATCAGGGAAAAAGACCAAGTGAGGGTCAGGGTGTTTGGCGGATGGAGGATATGGACCGGCTAGCTCAGGAGGTCGACGCCGATGATACCACGACTGATGACTATCCGAGACAGATATGGTCTAAAGTATTTTACGACCGAGCACATCAGAGGTTCCGTCTTGGTGATTATGCACTTGCGCCGATGAGATTTGTGCATGGTTTAAGAAGCATTGGATATGTTATGTGGGATGCGAAGAGAATGGAAGATTGCCAGAGAGTTGTGTATAAGGCGTATAGGGGAGAAGTATTGTGATCATGTCGTGACTTAAATTTGGGTGTATGGATATGAGCGTACATGTTCAAGCTTAAAAGTAGGTAATTCTGTATTCTGCGTGAATAGTCAGCCTTTGGTCTGTCGGTCAACTTCATGGGGAACTCAATAGAGCCTGGCTACTAAGGTGTTTCTGACAAGCATTATGGATCAAACAGTTCCCCCATGACTGAAATGAAGGAGATTGACGTTATTATGAGACATGATGATCCTAAACTCAGTTTCTCTTACTCCAGGTCACAGTTGCAAGCATCGTCACAAACGGGTTCATGATCAGTGGTCAAGTTGATTGAGTTCATGGGCATAGATATCTCACCAGGCTTCCTGACCAAGTGCAGATTTAAATATTTTCAATGAGTTTAAAAATTGGGAGAAGCTCTGAGCGGCAATACCTAAGATGCCTAGGCAGCCCTCTGGAAACACCGTCATAGTCGAAGAACAAGGTCATCTTGGAGATAGTTTAATGCGTCATGTATATCTTTTTGATCTTTTCTATGTATTAACTTTTATCTAGTTGTCTCCCCCACGTCACTATATTCCATTTGCTTTGCTGGTCAAACGTCTCAGATAATAGGGATATTTACCGGTGTGCCTCGATAGGGCCGTTCGCTGAAACGACGTTGGGGCTATGGGCTGATGAATATCGTTCGCCAGACGTGGTTGTTTGGTCGAGTCCTCTTGGGGTTCCTCAGGAATCGCTTGCATGCTTCAAAAGGCCATCTGTCTAGCAACATGACTGTGTATACTCAAAAACTTCTTACAAGGGAGGTTCATGCAGAGCTTTCCGAGCTCACTCTGTAGTAGGCGATTTCCACTTGTCCTTTTTATCCTTGCGAGTAGCTAGACCTTACTCAAGATCCTGCAGGTCCTTTGTAGCCTGCTAGGACCAACGCCTGAACGGTAAAAGGCATTGCTAATCCTCAACCTTTGACCAGCGTACCAAGAGAAGAAGGGTGTCAGAAAAGTCCTTTCTGCTGTAGGAAGTCTTCAAGTCGAACCACTTTGTGGCCGAGACTTTGGGGTATGATTTTTCCAGGGCACAAGAACCCCGCCAGTCTATCATTCCCGGGCATTCCACTGTTGCTTCTCAAATAGATTCAGGGTTCAAGGAGACGCTTTTGTCTTTCATGGCAACCATCACTCAGTATCGCGGTTTTAACCACCAGATTCGAATCGTGCGCCTGATATATGAAGAGCGTGGCGTAGGACATGTATATAATCCGGCTATTACCTCTCATGTGAGGGTCTTGAGGTACGCGTGCCCTCTCATGTGCTTTTCTTCCCCTATACGCGACGACAATGATGCCAGTCCTCGGTATGTTCACGTCTTTTCATGACTGGCAAAATCATGTGTGACCGGGGCCTCCGGGGTAGCTTATGCTTCAAGTGACAGGCTGAGCTTGTTGACAAGCATGTTGGAGGAGACATATTCGACGAGAATGAATCCATATCTAATGAGAAGGTATGGGGATACTGTATATAGTACTTCTGCGTGTTGTGCATGCAGAATTATAAGGCAGGGTCGAAAGTTGCGATAAGCCAACTCGTCTTCTGGTTGGAGAACAGCAATCGGATTTAACAACAAGACTTGTGAGAGCCAAAGGTGGTTCAATCGATTGCTCGTGTGGCTGCTTCTTCCGCAACATTGGAGTCGCGGTAGGAAAGACAAGTAGCCGCGGTGCTTCTTGAACCTTTCAAGTAGCACTCAATATGAGGAATGGTGAGAGTTTGCCGATAGTATATGAGACACCACTACTTTGAAGAATAAAGTGGCTTTTGGTTCGTGTCAGATGAAATTCGGGTGCTCCATCTCAACGGACAACGGCTTGCACGGGTGACAGCCGCAATGCTGGGGACAGATAAAAGGAGGTATTTAGTAAAGGACGAATTCATAACAACGATCTACTGTTCTTCTAGTCGGTGAGTGTGATGTTCAGCCAAGCATTCGGGCATGAAGAGATAATTGTGCATTCTCCCAAGCCATGGAACTCACACCAGAGACTGGCATGTGGTATTGGATCCTTCCGGAGATGTCCTGATGTCTTCTCCAATGAACAAGTGACTGTTCCAATCATCTTTGTAAATATAGTCATCATCGATGATGTACTTGGTACTACAAGAACAAGTGGATATATAAAGGACGGATAAGTGGAGGAGTGAAACAGCAAGGCCATGATGGGCCACAGACAGGAGTGCCTAGGGCTTTGAGGGTTGAGATAGATGGAAGCTCCACAATGAGCGTGTGCGTGTGGTATATGGAACCCAGAGGTAATCGCAAACTCCTCGGGCGACAGTATCGAGATCCTGAGCTGCAGTTGAGAGCTTGATGCGGTACGTTGCTGTCTTCGGATTCATCTCGGCCATCCGCTGCATTGGCCTTGTTCGATTCGCCAACTAGGTCTATGGCCTTTAGATTATGGGCGAGTGTGTGCTGTTGTATAGTTTAGGATGGTATGTAGTCAGCTGGGTATTGGTTATAGGATCGGGAAGAAGAAGATGATGAAGCGAGCCATGATCTTGTGAGCTGCTGTAGGGACCCTGAAGTAGGAGATACGTTATAAAGAACCTTTATAAGTAATGCGTCTTCCTGGCCGTTGCATTTGTTCTTGTCCTCGTGTAGTCGAGATAACAGACGATGGAATTCAGCAGCAAGAGATATGGCCTCCGTGAGTAGTTGGAGAGAAATACCCGTGGAAGTCTGAGCTTTGGTCGATCATGGCTTGCGTGTAACCGTTTCAACTGGGCACGGAAGTGACCAACTCATTCCCCATAGGCTATGTGCATACGCTTGCTAACGGCTATATCAGTGTTTGAAGGAGGAATTAAGTTTGCTTGTAAACGGAAACGATCACCGCAAAGTCCAGTTTCGTTTCTATTTGCACCCGTGAGAGGATGATACGGCTTGATGGAGGCACAAGCTTGGACTCCCACCCTGAAGCCAAGTCCTTGAATGTTGTCTCTACGGAGTGACACAAAGAGGTACATTAAAGATGTTCATTGATGCTTCCACTTTGGCTGTAGTCCCAAACTTACTTACTTGAAAAGGTTTTGGTACAAATGTCTGCAGGCCAGCTTCGCACTCAATACTAGAGTGTATGCTTTATGACAAACAACATATATGTCGTATCACCTCTGGGATCATAAAACCGGAAATCCCTGGTGATTTCTCTTCAACATGAGAAACAGGTAATAATACCTCACGGCCACGCACAGGGCGGGCAAATAGCCGTTGGCTCCGGTGAGTGTCGAGTCGGCCGCAGACGAACAAAAGACGGCATTTCCTTCGTATCTGCACTATTGAGTGTAGGCATTCGGCTTGATGCGTCTGCAAGGGTTACAGGCCTCACCGTAACGGCTTTCTATTAGCTGGAAGTTGAAACATTAATCAAGCAAGCATCGTCGTGAAGCCTACGTCACGTCTTGATGTGTTGTGTGTCTTGCTGTGGTGGAACGTCCAGCTGCACCTTTCCATACGCCGAAGAGACTCTATTACGAGTAGAGTCAAGCCACGCGTCCAGTGACAGAGCTCTCATTGCAGCTCGGGTGGAACAAGCAAAGCCGTATGACATCGTTGTGTTGTCGTTGGTAGTATATGACGGTACCCTATTCGAACACGGCTCATGGAGAAGGAAACTGTTCACGTATGCCGTTGTGTTTCCCTTGTAACTGAGAACTTTCTCGGAGGCTTAACGGTTGAACACCATTATGGCTTGATGTCCACGGAACGGCAGGTTGGTTCCCGTCCAGGAGATGTCCCTAGCATCTGTATGCTGTTGTGTGCTTCGGGTGCCACGATGATATCGGCCCACGTATTGCTTGCCTCGATAGACATTTGTATATCCTCGCATTTGGCAATGAAAGCGGTGCTAGCTTCGGCGAATTAGGATACAGTGAACTCAAGTAAGACGTTGAACTATTTTTTGAACGACAATACGACGATATAGACCGTCGGTGATGTTATTGCTCAAGTAATGATGGGATACTGAGCATCTCTTGTATCTCGTGTTTGACACATTTCGCAGCTTGCCATTCTCGCCACTCTTACCCTGGAATTGATCCGAATGATTGCCTCTGCTTTGGTTCAATCGGTATTGTTATCATTCTCGTCAAATTTACTTGTCGCTGGTCGTGGCGGAAAATTGGGTAGATAATTGGCTTGATACAGCCTGGGACCTGTATCAACGAAATGTCAAGAAACAGCGAAGGCAATGGATGCTGTAATATTATCTCAGATATACAGCGAAGAGAGGACATGACTATAAAACATTTCCTTATTTAGAAGCCTCGCGCGATGCCGGAGTAGTGGGGACAGGAAGATGGCATGAGCCGGCCGGGATCTCACCGAGTGAACATCATGATCATGGCCGCGGATTGTGTAGAATTTGTTGACTTTTAACACGGTCCGGTCAAGCAGCCGGGCTGAGTGGAAGTGAGAATGTGCATAAAAAGCTCGATGCCCACTCCGGTTCCATTGAAATGCAAGGCGACCGGTAACTATACTGCAAGTAAAGGTGAGGCTTCCTCCAGGAACCCGTCATAACAACCTGGGGATCCCAAGGCCTTTTCTACTACCCCATCTCCACGCTTTTCCCCAGACACTACCATCCAAGACTCTTCTTGGCACTCCAGTCCATAAACAGTAACTGAATTGCATGAACCTCTCGAGTCCCGGCTGTTATGTTGGGACTAAATGCCGGCACCGACGCTTTGGTCTCCACAGGTCCCCGTATACTCCGGCCCGGTTCCGGTTCCGGCTCTGCTTACTGCTCCAGGCCATCAACGGCCTAACTTACACTCGACTGCACAACCCAGCACATACGACACATTCCCACGGCTGTATTTTCTCCGGTGGAACTGAAATTTCTGGATCATCCATGTGACGTCTCATAGGAGCTGTCGTGGGTCTTTCTTTTCTTTACTTCAAGGTCGACCGGAACCTGTAGCCTTCTTTCTTTTTGATCCTTTATTCTTTCCTGTTTGCATTGTTGTAATCTCGCAAGATTCCCATTTCCTTGACGATTTAGTTTCTTTGAAATCCTAAACACAATGGCCGAGAACTACCACAAGGAGGTCATCTCTGGCGTACGTTTCCTCTCGGTCATGAGACCTCCCCTCCAGTGATGTTCACCCGCTAACCTGCTCAACAACAGCTCAAGGACAAGAGCCTTTTCATTCAAGAAGCTTTTATCGACGGCCAATGGGTCGCAAAGGACAACAGATTCGATGTCTTTGGTTCGTGATGCCTCATCATGAGTTCCACATCACAGAAGCTAACCACTACCTCAGAGCCCTCTACTGCTACCGTCCTCGGTCGGGTCTCCAACTGCACCCTTGAGGACTTCCAAACCGCCATTAAGAGCGCTGATGCTGCTCAAACAAAATTCTTCGAGAACACAACGGGTGCTAGTCGAGGTGCTCTTTTGAGGAAGTGGTATGATTTGATTCTCGCCAACCAGGAGGATCGTACGTATACTCCCTCAACCTATTCTGCACAGCAAGGTTTCTAATAAGTGCTTTAGTCGCCAAGATCCTCTCCCTCGAGAACGGCAAGACCCTCGGTGAGGCTCAGGGCGAGGTCCTCTATGCCGCCAGCTTCATTTCGTGGTTTGCTGAGGAAGCCACTCGATCCTACGGTGTCACCATCCCCTCGTCTTCTCCTCACACAACTCTCATGACCATCCGCGAGCCCGTCGGTGTCTGTGGCATCATCACACCTTGGAACTTCCCTGCCGCCATGATCACCCGCAAGATCGCCCCGGCCCTGGCCGCTGGCTGCTCCGTCGTCATTAAGCCCCCTTCCGAGACCCCTTACTCGGCTCTCGCCTTCACCAAGCTTGCCGTCGAGGCTGGCCTCCCCCCTGCCACCATCCAGGTTCTCCCCACAAGAGACCGTCAGGCTGCTACCGAGCTGGCCACGAACCCCATCGTTAAGAAGGTCTCATTCACCGGTTCTACTGGCGTTGGCAAGTATCTCGCCAAGCTTGCTGCCGGCACCCTGAAGAAACTCAGTCTGGAGCTTGGTGGCAACGCCCCCTTCATTGTCTTTGAAGATGCTGACCTTGACCTCGCTGCTGAAGGCGCCATGTTCTGCAAGTTCCGATGCTCTGGTCAGACCTGTGTCTGGTAAGTTTCCTCATTATATATAACTTCACAGGATCATAGCTGACACGACTTGAAGCGCAAACCGTCTGTATGTTCAGAAGGGCGTCGCCAAGGAATTCACAGCCAAGCTTGTTGAGAAGGTCAACGCTCTGAAGATGGGTGGTGGTCTGGATAAATCCACCACCCAAGGTCCTCTTGTCAACAAGTCCGCTGTCGACAAGGTCAAGGAGCACATTGCCGATGCCACTTCCAAGGGTGCCAAGATCGCAACTGGAGGAAGCACTCCCGACAGCCCCGGTTTCTTCCACCAGCCTACAGTCCTTACCGGCGTCACTCAGGAGATGGCTGTTGCCAAGGACGAGACTTTCGGTCCTCTGGCCCCTATTTTCGAGTTTGATACGGAGGAGGATGCCATCCGCCTAGCCAACGATACCGAGTTTGGACTTGCAGGATACTTCTTCTCCAAGGATATCAGCCGCGTGATGCGTGTCGCCCACAAGATGCAAGTCGGTATGGTCGGCGCCAACACCGGCAAGATCAGCGCTGCTGAGGCACCCTTTGGCGGAGTTAAGGAGAGCGGTTACGGAAAGGAGGGTAGTCTGTACGGCATGCAAGAGTACCAGAACATCAAGTCCATCACCATCGGAAATCTCAACAACTAGAGTGGGGGTTGCATGACAGGATATGAGCGAGCAAAAAGGATTGTCTTATTTAGCCATGATCAATAATGACGAGGTGGAAAAGCCTCACAGCATAACGACAGAGATCAATATACATGGTCTCTAAAATACTGGAATGAAATGAAACACGACTTTATTATTTACTGGTCTATCGTGATTGTATCCGACACTCTTGAGCTGGTGATATGTTCACCAAGTACAATGTTCAACAATCTCTTCACAAGCCATTGACATTATGATATTGGTCTCTCTTTGTGAAGCCTTGTCTGATATTATTCAGTAGAATATTCATATATTTGGTACGACTCCCTGTTTTGAGCTGTCCGAATGAGTCTTGCTTGATACAAGAGTGTAGTGCTGTAAGCTTTGGAGGGTTATAGAAACGCCAACCTCAGCCGTTTCAACTCATAGTGAACCAAAATGCTGGTTTCTTACAGTATCAATAATATTAGGTCTATGTCAAAGCTCTCTATTCTTTTTCTGGGTCTATTTATACATCTTAGAGCTGAACCTGAATAGTCATAGACCACACCCGCTCTTCGGGAAGAAACCCGTCATTTCCCCACTGCGAGTTCCTGACGATAACAACTCAAACCCTACAGCTTCAACATCACGACAAACACTCACAAGATGGCTACCGGTGAAGATCACAAGAATAATATTCTAGCGGATCAGGGACAGACACGCCTGTTCAAGCTGTCGCCTTCACCCTCAATTGATGCTTTCAAGGCGTTATGCTCGCAACAGGCCACCAAAGAACAGTACCCGCTTGCAGCCGACATCAGAAACAATGTGCCAATTTACAACCTCCGCAACTACTCGGACTTGACCGAGGAACAAAAACTCGCACTTCAAGATGAATGGTATAAGGTTGTTCTACACGGGCCCGGCGTTTTTGTCACAACCGGCCTATACCGCGATCAAGAGGTGATCGATAAGTCCACGGCTGCATATAACGATATCATCAAGGACGAGAGCCAGGGTACCAAGACTGCCGGAGACCACTTCGCTAGTGCTGGAAAGAATGACCGTATATGGAACTCGTTCAGCAAGCACGGTCTCAAAGACCCTTCTTCTTTCTTCAGCTACTTCTCCAATCCCTACCTCGATCTCATCTTCACTTCCTGGCTCGGGCCCGGATATCGCATCACTACTCAGGTCAACAACGTCCGTCCTGGCGGGCAACCACAAGTCTCTCATCGTGATTATCATCTAGGCTTCATGTCATCGGAGAGCTGCGGCAGATATCCTCGAGCCATGCAAGTTGCCAGCCAGTGCTTAACCCTCCAAGGTGCTGTGGCCCACGTCGATGTGCCTTTGGAGAGCGGTCCTACAAGACTTCTACAGTTTAGCCAGGCTTTTCCTGCCGGATACATGGCATATCGACTTCCAGAATTCAACGACTTCTTCTTGGAAAATTATGTTGCCCTTCCATTGCAAAAGGGCGACGGGTTGTGGTTCAATCCTGCGCTCTTTCACGCCGCGGGCGAGAATAAATCTGCACACATCAACCGCCTCGTCAACCTCTTCCAAATTAGCAGCGCTTTTGGCAAGCCGATGGAAACTATTGACGCCCTGCCATTGGTGGAGAGCACATGGGATGTACTGACTGCAGCATACAAGGAAAATGGCTTAAGTGACGAAGTCAAGATGTTCGTTTCTGCTGTAGGAGAAGGTTATCCCTTTCCGACCAACTTGGATAACAACCCTCCGAGGAACGAGAACATGGCGCCTGATTCTGAGCAAGATATAATATTGGATGCTTTGGTAAAGGGGAAAGGCAAGGTAGAAGTTCTGGCTGATCTCGAGGCTTTCCGATCAAAGGTCAAGGCCTAGCCCTGTAAGATAGTTGAGTTTATTAGAACAGTTCGCCGTTGATCTGGTATCAAAGCAACCCTCATAAAGCAATACTGATAACGTACAAATCTGCCACAATTAGTCTTGATAACACTAACTAACCAGACATCTGTGTTTCTGCATTTTGCGGACTGAAAACAGCCCGCGCTGCGCTCTTCAGATACCCCCGGAAGCTCTCAAACGCAACAGCGTCATGTCCTTCAAGCCATCTGCAACCGACCGAAACATCACCCCTGCCCACACGCATAAACACCTTGAAAGCAAAGACACATTTCGTCTCTTCAGCCGTAGACTCCTGCATCTCCCTCTGCTTTCTCCTCCGCCAGGCTCGTGCCCAGACGCGGCCTGCTGCTCGTCCGGTGCCCTCCAGGCGCTCGGTGTCCCACTCCCAGGTGATCAAGTCGAGCTTTTCGACTTCTGCGCGGAAGCGGTCTGCAAATTCACCAACATTTCCGTCAAGGGGTACATCGACGACTTTCTCTTCTGTGATTTCAGGAAGCACATTCTTGGATATGGCCGTCTTGATGCCACGCGCCACTTCCTGTGTAGGCCGCATGTTTCCAAAGCTCCATCCAAGAGCCCATCGTCTTGTCTTGTTTCCTTGGATGAATTCTGTGACAGCGTGGTTGTCGATATTATGCTCTCGCAGCTTATCCACAAATGCGATCAAGTTGGACAGGAAGCCGAACATGGCCGTGTACCATTGCACGCGCTCACGGAGGATGAGGGACTCTTCGAGGATGCGGTTGACAAAGGCAATTTCACCGCCGTCAGTGACCATCTCAACTTTTGCACCTGTGCATGCTGTAAATGGCGGGCGGGACTTTTCCTTGGCACTCTTGAGTAGTTCTTCATCAGATTCGTAGAAGGGTGGGTTTGTCATGGTGAATGCGATGCTAGTAACGTTCAACTCATCGAGAGGGATGAGGGTGTCAGTCGGCTTTCGCTCGACGATTTTGATGCGGTGGTCAAGTTGATTGAGAGCCACATTTCTGCGAGCATACTCGAGACTTTTTGAGTCAATATCTATATCTTGTGAGTCGTGTTCTGATGAGGGGGGAATAGATGCTTACCAGTAGCGATAAACTCCCAGTTGCGCTCAGTACAGCCCATGAGAGGGTAGATGCAACTTGCACCAGTGCCAATATCCAGTCCAACCAATTTCCGTCCTTGTTTCTCGTAAGAAGTGCTGTCCAAGAGACCTTTAAGCCAAAGCACGTAGTTGTGTCTGTTGGTAACCTGTCAAGACGCGTTAGATGGAATGACGCGTCGCGAAAAGACCGGTGGAACTCACAGGTGGACATAAACGATCATTGGGAAGCTCAATCTGCAGTCCAAAGTCGATTTTGAGAAGAGTCTTTGTCAGTTGCATGACACATTCCGGGTCGTTGAAGAAGTCAGCCTTGTGTCGGTTCCATCTAGAGTCTACGTTAGAACCATGGTTTGTCTATTGCGTAGAGACAGAATACTCACAGCCGCGCAAAATCTGGGTCTTGAAGAGCCAACTGCTGAAAGTCTGGGGCTTTGGAATACAACTCAGCATAACGACGATCTCGTGTTAAATCATCCTTTGGGGGGCCGTCGAGAAGCTTGCGCCAGGCTGTTTGCTGCTGTGTCTCGCCGTCAGTGGCCAACTGGCCCTGAAAATCCTGAGAGGCTTTGCGCTTCCCTCCCATCTTATAGACGACCAAGATGAGGCGAGGTATAGTTGATTGAAAAGATAGAGTTATTTCATGGGCTTGACGAGTTTTACACTGTAGAGTATGAAAATGGTGACGTCCTCCAGTTTCTAGGTTGTTGGTGAGGGTGCACGAACCAAGCCTTACTGAATTAGCGATCAGCTACCTCTACTGAATAGGTTTCACAGGCCTCAACCGTCTTTTCTCACAAACCGTTCATTGATAGAACAAGAAAAGTCGTAGATTTAAATACATAAGAAATTCGAGTGCTGAACAGGCTTAAAACATCAACAAATGCAATCGCCCAGGCTTCGTACAGTCATGTCCTCGTACTAACTTATACTCCATATAAATCATCATCATGGATCATAGATCATCATCAACAAGCCGCCACCAACTTTACCACAGCAAAACCCTCCATCGCCATCCCTCGAGAATCTTCATGTCCTTGTCGTCAATGTCTGGATCGCCCTGCTCGATTCTCGCGCACAGCTTCTTGATGCGCTTCTGCACGGTCCGCGCAACTCGAAGCGACACCTCGTTGGAAAAGACAAAGAGCACGGCAAACACAAGGAACGCCAGCTTGGCGAACCTGCCGTGACCCAGGACACCATCCTTGATGTACTGCAGCAGGCCCTTTGACTTTTTGAAGGCGTACTCGGTGTCGTTGGCCGACGAGTCTGAGTCCTCGTCGTCGCCTCGGCGCCAAAATCTGCGGATCAAGGGAATAAAGGTGGCACTATTCGATTAGCAATCGCATCTCCCACGACGATCGAGATCAAAACTTACATGGCACCACCGATAATCCATCTCCTCCAGCGATGGTTCTCGGCTTCTTTGGCGATACCGCGCACTTCACCTTGGAGCATCCTCAGGTCATTCAAGACCCATGTCGTCTGGTTGCGAATGCGAGTTTCGAGCTCATATGGCGACAGCGCCGAATCGCCGCCCCGTCGCTGACGCTGCAGGCTCATGTACTCACGCAGACCGAACAGACAGTTCGTCTTGAGGTCTTGGAGCTCGCGCAAGTCAGCCGGAGCTACCATTGTGGGAGCCAGCTGGTTGGGTTTCGTTGCCATTGACCCAGCATGGTTCGGAAGATACGACTCAGATACCGGTCGCATCGGGATGTTGCTAGGTCCCATTTGAGGGCCATTGGGCTGATAGTTCTGAGGATTGTAGGGCTGGTTATAGCTCGGTGCCGGATAGTTCTGCTGCTCATAGTTCTGAGGGTTATAGCTCTGGTTGGCGTAGTCCTGAGTACTATAGCCTTGAGGCCCATATGGTTGAGGCCCAAAACGCTGCGATTCAAGACCTGGGTACGACTTTGCTCTCTCAGGACCTCGCTCTCGCCCACGATCATCACGGCCCCGTTCGCGGGAAGGAGATGGGCTGCGCATTGGCTGGGGATCTACAGATCGTAGCGGTGACCTGTCCTTGCGAGAGTCGGACATTTTGGGCGCTTAGTCCAGCAGTAGACGGGGTTTCGCTAAGAGAACAAGTGAACAAGGTAGAGAGGGAGACTATGCCAATCACAAGAGCTCACCGAAACAAGCAATTTTCTGCCCGACGTGACCGACAAAAAAGAGCGAAGCTTTAGCTGAGTCTGTCTGTATGTGCTGGCTTCTTAGTCTAGTGGTGGAAAAAGAGAGGCTGGTGTTAAACGAGCTGAGGCCAGCCCATGACGTCCAAGTGACCGGGATAGTTTTAGGTGGGGTGATAGAATTCATGAGGCTGGGGATAGCTAAACTTATGCAATCAAGTGATATGATTCGTAACTATCGAAGGCTCCATGGATTTCTAATTGACAGATCAGATGACATGGCATGGCATGGCTCTGGCTACCTAGTATCCCAGCGTTCTATACATGCGGTGCGCCTTTCCGTCGATGCCTTCAGCTTGCAGCGCACGTCTCATGTCGCCCAACAGCTGTTCCTTGACCTCTGGGTCGAACCGGTTCCAAATCCTGCGAATCTGACGCACCAAATCCTGCTGTAGAGTACGGCATATACCTGCAAATGCTTCAAAGAGGATCGTCGTCTCATCCCAGCCCAAGAGATCATGAACGTCTCTGATGAGGTTCTCGAAAAACTCAAGTATCTCACTAAGCAGGTCCGACGAACATCCCAACCCTCGGTCGTTATCGAGTACCACGCATAGAGCGTGCATCACAGCGGCCCAACGAGTCACTGCACGCTCACGATTGGGATCATTCTCAATCTCTCGCGAAGCAGCACCAAACATATCCAAAGTACCAGTTCTGGAGAACCCTTCGAGATGGCCAAATATCAAGCTCAAAGCCCGATGAATCATGTGCGGCGGATGTGGTTCCATGTCTTGAGGGGGGAAGAAGTCCTTCAGGATCAGGGTTCTTCGTCTGACAGCGTCTGTGGCTCTGGGTAGGAAGTTTTCCAAGGTGTCATGGTCAACCCTGAAGCTTTCCCCGGCTTGTCCAAATCTGCCAGCTCGAGGTTCGAGACGGTACAAGTTTACAGTGATGATGATTTGTCTTTCTGGGCGTCGAGCAACTCGGTATGGCGGGGTGATGCATCGACGGCCCTGTGCTGGCTCGTACCAAACAGGCTGGCTGAATGAATCTAATGGCTCTGCAACAGGGTCATTGGGATCCGGTTCAGCGAGACCATTTGCCGGACGGGGCATGTTGTTGGCTGCATTATCAGAAAACGAATTTCTTGGTCTCGTGTATAGAAGATGGCGATTTTCTGCCATGTGATAGTCTGTACCTGACAGGAGTAGGTGCACACCGAAAGACTGCCTCTAAGATTTCAGTGACCTTGCTGGATCTTTATAGATTTTGGGGAGACTGTAGCAGAAGCCAAGTCGGGTTTGTTCAACTTGATTGCTATGCTTGCGTAGCATGGCAAACGAGAGAAACACATGAGTTTCTTGACTCATATCGCTTAGAGTTGAAGCTGTCATGTTGGTCAGCCGACAGAATTCTGATCATAGAGTCATGTAGCAAAACGTGCGAGTATTTGCGAAAAGCATCCTCGCCAACAGCAATTTTGGTTCAGAAGACTCACACATACTAAAATTGGTGTTGCAAACTCACAGACACCTTAGCCCTCAGGCATGAGAATAAGGCGTCGAAAGAGATGTCGGATGACTCAGCGATCAGTCAGTTTCCCTCTCGCACTATCTCTCATCTCCTCCTTCGTCTTGATCCCAGGCGAGGCATCCAGTTCGCCATTTCTGCAAACAATTTCCCCGTACCTCGTGATTTCACTCAAATGCGACCAATTGTTCGATCAATTACCATGAAGCCTTCTTCTTCTCCAACTGCTTTCTGAATGCTAAGAAAACATCGGAGACTCGTGTTAGTTCTTGCTGACAGAGACAGCCCATTACTTTGTCCAACCTCGTTTCTTCATCCGTCATGATAGTCTTCTTGTTATGTCTGCTTCGTTATCCTGGTACACCTATGATCTAACTTTACAGTTGCCTTGTCTTGCCTTACCGTACCCCAAGCTGCCCTTCCAGCGAGTATAAGTATCCCACCCTCTCCCCTTCCATTGTCTCTTCTGGCATGCTCAGCAGTCCTTCTCATCTCTTCCCCTTCATACTTTCTCATAAAGTTATATTCACTCCCACCTACACTCCTGTTCGTTCATACACCCCATCACTTTGTCAAGTACGCCGATTCTCTCTACCTAGACTTGTCCTAAGGGCCCCTGCCCATCATCAACATGTCTGCCATGGACGTTGGCCACAACGTCGAGTACAAGATTCGTGATCTTGGTACACGTTCTGTTACCCTTTTCCCTACCCAAGCTCAGGTCAAGCGGGAGATCAAGGACGTTCCTCTCCGAGTAAGTTTGTCATGGCCACCGTACGTCTCGTTACTAATTGGTCTCTAGCCCGGAATCAATGAAATATCTGTCGTTGGTCTGAGCCCAACAATCGATAAAAACTCTGTCACGGTCGAAGGAAGCGGCGCTGCTACCGTTACCGGTATCAGTGTTGAATTCCTCCCCAATCACGAGATCTTTGATGAAGTCTACCCTGACTCGGATCAAGATGATTCTGATGCTGAAGATGAGGATCAGAACAGTGATGCTGAAGAGAATTCTCAGCAGTCGCGGCTGATAGAAGTCGGAGAGAAGCTTGTCCAACTCAGAGATGACCAACAGGGTGTCAGAGAAGCCATCGCTAGTGCCGACGAGCGTTTCAAGATTCTCGATATCTACTCCAAGTCAGTCGACAAGAGAGAGGGCATCGATATCAATGAAATCCTTGAGATTTACAAACAGCAACACAACAAGGCATTCAAAGAACGGTTGGCAGGTGTGCAACGGGAGCGAGAGCTCAACCAAGCCATCGACAAGCTGTCTCAAGAGCAGTCACGCCTGACCAAGCTCCAAGACAAGGTCAAGAAGAGAGCATCCAAAGCAAAGAACAAAAAGAAGGAAATGCTCAACAGGCGTCAAGATGAACGTCGCAAGGAAAAACAACGCATTCGCAATGAGCGAGCACGCTGCTGGCCTAAATACTGCTACACGGTACAGATACAGCTTGAGGTCAATGCATCCTACACTCCAGCTTCGTCTCGTCGAGGATCTATGTCGAGCGAGGTTGACTTTGTCCAGAGGTCCCCGAGTAAGACAGCAGACGCTGAAGAGACCTTATCATGCAATTTAGTATTGTCATATGTCACCACCTCGGCCTTCTGGACCCCTAGCTACGACCTCCAGCTCTCGACGGTTAAATCTGCGGGCACGCTCTGCTTCGATGCCAGTCTTCACAATACTACGTCCGAGACGTGGGATAACTGTAAGATTACCCTGTCTACGTCCCAGGCTACCTCAACGAGCCTTGACGAGGCCATCCCCAGCCTCGCACCCTGGCGTATCAAGCTCGCCGACAAGGGCTCGACATTTGATGACATCAGTGCTTTTGAGAGCCGTGAGGAACGCCATCAGTTGGCCCTCTGGCGTAGCAAGCGTGCTGTAGCATCCGTTCCTGCAGCGAGGAGAGAAATGTTTGGTCTCGATGAAACACCTATTCTGCAGGATTATAATGTGCAACTTATGTTGTTAGAACAGCAAAACAAGAGAAGAATGATGATGGCCAGACAGGAGCAAGACCTACCGCCTCAGGCTCCCCAAGGACCACCCCAAGGCATGCCGCAGCAACAGATGCAAATGCCTCAAATGCAGCAGATGCAGCAGCCACAGGCCGATTTCAATGACTTCAACGCCTTCGGAGATGAAGACATCTCAATGTGTGATGCACAGCCATCGCTCGAGTTCCAGAACTCGCTTATCGAGGAGACAGGCTTCACGACAACTTTTGATCTGCCCGGCCTAAAGACTCTGGTTCCCAAATTCACCGCCTCAAAGCAACGCGTTGCTCGCGTGCAGTTTTCGAATGTCCTATTCAGCCATACTGTTGTAGCAAAATATCAACCCGCGGCTTATCTCAAGGCCAAGCTCAGGAACAACAGTAAACTCACCCTCCTTCGCGGACCTGCCAGCTTGACTCTTGATGGCAGCTTTATGGGACAGACCAAGATCCCTCGATGTAGCTCAGGCGAGGCTTTCACTCTCAGCCTGGGTGTTGACTCGGCGATCAAGGTCATGTATCCCAAGCCAGACGTTCGAAGAAGCACGAGCGGCATGTTCAGCAAAGAAGACAGCTCTGTGTACGCCCGTGCTGTGACGGTCCACAATACCCGTGTTTCTTCTGGAAAGCCAGTCAATATTCTGGTCTTGGATCAAATTCCTGTCTCAGAGGACGATCGTCTGCGGGTCGAGTTGTTGAACCCTCGCGGGTTGACGGTTGAGGGGCCACGTCAGTCGGTCGGGGCTCCTGGCCGGGACACGCCAGATGATAAAGATTGGGGCAAGGCGACGGCATCTCTCAAGAAGGGCGGACAGGTCTCATGGGAGGTCTCGTTGAATGCGGGCAAAGCGGTCAAGTTGGGCCTCGAGTATTCGGTGTCGATGCCAAGTGGCGATGTTGCGCAGGAGTGTTAATCTGTCTCAGCTTGAAGCATGAAGATAGCAGCATTTGTTGGAAATATCGGAGAGAAAAAGGTAAGTTAAGTCAGCCATCGAGTAGGGCTGTGGAAGATTGCTTCGGGATCGGTTACTCAGGTAATTCTATGTTCGGGATAACGTTCGAGTCACAGATTGGCGTGCACAACGTCTTTTTCACTTGTTCATTTTATGGGGTTTTTTATACAACTCATACACTCATTTTGCACGACTTTCTAGTCTAGCTAGCCTGGTCCTCTCTCCCTCATCTGTCCGTATTAATCCAGGCGGTACCTAATCAATCGTTGTCTGCTTGTGGCCAACTTGATCACCAATCTCAAATAGTCGGTAAATGTAAGCCAGGTCAGGATTTCCACTCAACCCATTCTGGATACATGTCGAAGTATGAAACCTAATCAAGACAATAATCCTTGTGGTTGTTACCGCACCAAGCCTGATACTGCCCGTCTGTCAATCCTATGTTGATACCATTATCCGATAGTATCATGTTCGCAGCAATGTCATTTTGCGGCGGCAGTTCTTCGCCGCGTGTCCTGCGCTTCCTCTTGTATTCTCTGCCGCGAAATGTTTCTTGTTCTGCAGAGTAGTTGCCATTGGCAAAGTCGATTGATAGTCTTCCGAAACTCCGTACAAAACTAGGTAGTCAAAGGTCAGTGAGGAAGTTTCAAGAGAGACAAAAGGCTCATACCAATTCAATAAATTACCCTTCCTTTCCAGCCAAACCTCACTCTCTCTGTGGTCTCGCTGATTTACTCAATCTGGTTGACTGAGTCTAGAAGGTGTTTAGCCACAGAAAACAGCAGCTACAGTTCTGACTCATCCGATTCATTTGGATCTGCCTGAGTGTTTCCTTGGGTTTCCTGGTTAACCTGGCTGCTTCCTTGACTAGCAAGGGCTTGCTGAGCCTGAGGCTGCTGTGTCCGTGGGTGAGGCGCCTGTTGGTGCTGGCTCTGCGTCTGAAGTTGAGCCGACTGATGCTGGGCCTGGTGCTGGGGGTGATGGCGTTGATGGGCCTGTGCTTGATGCTGCTGAGCCTGGTAATGTTGCCCCTGAGGGTGGTGTCCCTGGTGAGGCTGCCCTTGAAGACTCTGAGTCTGCTGAGCGTGCTGAGCGTGCTGAGCGTGCTGGGCTTGCTGGGCTTGCTGGGCCGCCCGCCAGTCATAGAGTTGTTGCTGGTTTTCTCGCTCCTGGGTATTTATTTCCAGAATCTCTCGTTGAATTCTGGTAGATGCGCCCTGTTGCTCAGCTTGCTCTTGCCGAAGCTGCAGTTCCTGAATATAACGGCGCCGAAGCATTTGATGCTGAGCCTGCCGGTGTGCTTGTATGTCCATTTGGGTTTGCCAGCTTTGCCGGACTAGTTCGTCTCCCTGATGCTGACGTCTCTGAAGTTCTCGGTTCCGGGCTTGCTACTGCTGAACCAGTTGACGGTGAACCTGCTCGTGCCGAGCCTGCTGAAGCAGGGAGTTAATGTCCGTTTTGAATAACTGATGACAAATTCGTCTGATTTCATCAAATTCATCTTTAGATAGCCATGGCGGCTGTTGCTGTGATTGACGGAACTGAACTGGATTCTCATTGATCCAGTCAACCCTTTTCAGATAGTAAGCTGTCCTGTCGGGCCAAAGTTCCATGAAAATATCGACCTCGGATGCTTCCTCTAGCATTCCAAAGTATTTGGCAATCAATGCTTTTGTAGGAGAGGGACATTGCTGTGTACGGGATTGCGTTGCCTCTACATGCTGCATCAGCGCACCCCCAGCCTGTCCCGTACCCGTGTTGGAAGTCTGCCCGGGGGGAGGGACGTGAGGGTTGTTGAAAGAGCTAGTGGCAGGTGGCTGGTTGTTCACAATCTGGTCAAATGGTCGGTTCTGCATGCCAACCTGCGGTGCTTCTCTGACACCCTGCGAATTGGCCAGAGGCGGAAGAGCGAGTTGACTCAATACATTTTCAACCCGTTCCTCAAGCGGCTTTGGAGGTTGAGGGATAGAGAAGTCATCGGAGTCTTGGATAGTAAGCTGGCTAGTGGCAGCATTCGCAATACCGAACAGCATTTGTGCATTTACAAACTGGCCTGGGGCCGGGTTTGGAGGATGGGTGATGACCTGGCCATTGGCCGGAGTCTGAGGGCCGTTGTAGAGTCCATTGCCTGTAACATGCTGGCTCATGGTCTGTCCAGGTACCATCAATGTATTTCCAAACTGACCTAGGGCCGGGTTTGGAGGTTGAGTGTTGAACTGGCCGTTGGCCGGAGTCTGAGTACCCAATGGCGGCAATGCATTTCCAAACTGTCCCTGAGCCATATTGGGAGGATGGGTGATAGGCTGGGCGTTAGGATGAGCCTGAACGCCGTTATAGGGTCCGCTGCCTACAGCCTGCAGATTCCCGCTTGGGTGGAAGCCATGCTGTCCTGCAACCAGGCTAGGTGTTTGGTAACCATTCTGGTTATTAGAGAGAGCTTGAGGATGGTGGTGGGATCCATTGCCTGGGGCCTGCTGGTTTGGATCCTGCATAGATTCAGAAATATTCGGCAGCTCAAACTCCTTCACCAGTGCCAATACTCCGGGTTGGAGTGGGTTCAAGCCATGGCCATAGATTTCGTCGAACTCGTGCGGTTCAGAAACCCGAGCTAGCTGAAGGGAGAAAGCAAAGTTCGGCGCAAATGTGCTCTGCTGAGGCATGACAAAGATGTCTCCTGCGCGTCGTGGAAGCAATTCCCGTCCATGGTCATGTACAATCAGTTGCCCATAGTGGCAGAGAGGTTTAAGGTCTTCATGCGGGTTATCCTCCACTTGCTCACCCAGCCATGCCAGCCGTCTCTGATTTACAGCTCCATGTTGAATTTGATATAGCATCAATATCTGGTCACCAACAGGGTCTGTTGGTTCAAGGTCGGTGTGCATTTCAACATGTAGTGGAATGACCGAGGCCCAAGCCTGAGAGCTCTTTTCAGGTCTGCCTGGACGTCTGTATTCGAAGTCGGGTCGATCATAGAAAGGGTGCGGGAGACGTCCAATTGCACTCTCAGCCGGTTTTTGGCCCATTTGGGAGTTGTGTAGTTGAACGTAAACTACCAGGGTGCTAGGGTGCTGCTTGGAGCAGTGGTAGATGGTGAGTACAGGCTTTTCATCCACTTGGCTGGATGCGAGAAGATTGATCAATTTCTGATTTGGGCGATGAATGAAGCATCCAATGTCCTTCAGAAGCTGCTTTCCTCCCGGATTATTCTCAGCCACCCACTTCTGGCTGCTTGCAACGCTTTCGGCACGGGTTTCCCGTCCTTTGGTGAGGACATCGATGACTCGAGCCCGGAACACTTCGTTGTAAAACTGTCTGTGAATCTCTTTGTGATTCTCCCTTGCTTCTCTCAACGGAGAAGGCCTCAGGAGTTGGCCTCCCTTCAAAGCCCCAGGGTAATCGAGGTTTGGCATGTTGATAACCTGCGGCTGAGGGTTGCAAATCAGGATCTGCTGGCCCTTTTCGGTTGTCATTTGACCAGCGACAACTCCGTTGAGAAACTTGTTTGCCAGGATCAGGGTCTTCATTGTATCCCACTGCTCGCTAAAGGGGCTGTATAGCATGATGAATCGGATCGCTGATTCTGTTACCGGCGACAGAAGTTCTGGGTACTTTACCGCCCAGCGCTTCTGCTCTCGCAACTGTTCCTCAAACCACTCCATTGTGATGCCAGCATCCACAAGTGAAGGAAGCTCCAGTAGCGTCACGGGTCGGGTACTTTCTCGCGCATTACGTACACTGGGGTATGGCCCAGGCCGCGGTCGCTAGCCGCGGTCAATATATCCTGTGTCGCCAGTGGGATAGCCCATGAAAATGGAGTTGAGATACCTATGGGCTGGCTGTCGGCCATCCAAGTAATCTGATGAATAGTTGCACCAGTAGCAGATATCTCCCGCTTCAATCGTTTGATTGCAGTTGTAGCATTGGAACATTGGTCGGTAGAAGGATACGAGTGTGAATATGGCGTCCTTTCTCCCGGCGTTCCAGATCGAGTCCGGGTCCAGTTCGTCTGGACTGAGTGGGATACATCTAGTGCAAAAGCCTCTGTTCTTCACACAAGGCAAACCACGCGTGCACAGGTTGCACTGATTCCACTCGGGACTCTCGTAGCGGCAAGGGCTGCAATAGAACGGGTGGTTTTGTCGAACTCGCTCGTTGCATGCAATGCATAAACGGTCTTGCAGGTTGCAGTCGAGTCCTGGAAAACCTTCCTCTCGAACCCGTTGATTATGTGCGTTTTCAGGCCCGACAGGCCCAGGCCCAGGTCCAGGCTGAGGCACGGGTTGAGTCACGGACTGAGCATTGCCCATGACAACATTGTTGTTGTTCATGGTGAGCAGCTGTCAATCCGCGAGGAGAGATGTGTTCTCTAGTACGCGTTCCGTGTTAGCTGTCTATGTTCTATCGTGTCCAGGCACTTGGGATACTTACCAGCACGAGAGTGAACATGTACTTTTGCTTCTGCGTTGATGAGGAAGATGGAAGGGTATGATGTGTGCAGGGCAGGATTTGTGAGTGAACAAGGGTTTAGTGAAGGCGATGTTGGTCGGGTTCTGATGCAAAAGAAGAGAAATACCAGACGCGTCGATAAGTCCGCGATGATTTCTTCCCTGATGTGTAAGATACAGGAAGAATGAAGGAGGAAGAATATGAGGGAGAGAGGAGGAGAGTGTGTGTGGGAGGAGGAGGAGAGAAGACGGCGGGGGAATGTTTTGGAAAACTACCTAGGTAGACGAGTGGCCGTGCCCGTCGGCGATTCACTTCTGATAAGTGGAGCCCTAAAACTCCCAAGGTATTGTCTAGCCCCCCTGAGCAGCTGGATAATAGCTGTGCATGATTCTAGATAGTGAAGCGAGGGCCCTGAGCTGGGCGGTTCACCTGGTAATAGCCCAAGCTCCACGCCCTGACAGTTGCAGAGCTGGGGGCATGAACAGCCGAACAACTTCTGAGCTCTGCTATATGCAACAGAAAATCAACGGACAAGGCCTTTCTTTGCATTCATACCATTCAAGGATGCCATTTTATCCCGCCCAAGAATCCACGTCAACGATCCTCATCCTCTCCTATCCATCCTCAACCATACCAACACCTCGAACTGCAACTTTCCTTTCCCTATACTCGGGTAAAACCATCTCGCAAACGATGCTATGTAATCTCCTTGTCTTCCCCAACACCTCTCGCTCGTGCCAGAGAAAGGGCCGCTTAGCTGTGGCCAAGTGAGGCGGCGTGTCTGCGATGATGTACGCAAGACCTGACAGGTATTCAATGCATCTGGAAAATGACCAAGAGGCGTCCACTCCAGTCCATTTAGAGTCACTAGATGGTCTTCTTCCTCTTCAGATTGAGACATCTTAGCTTGGTCGTCAAACTTCAGCTTGTAGCCATCAGCCGCAAAGTTCCATCTCGCCAAACCATCAGGAGCCTTGCCCGCGATGGAGGTCGCCAGAGCTGCTTCTATACACTCTCATAACTGTTCTTCTATTCTTTCCATCCACTGCTCGTTTGCTGACGTCTCTATTTGTCTAGTTTCCTCGACAATTACTTTGTACTCCCGAAAGAAACACCGAGCATTGCTGAAGGATCACCCGTCAATACATTGCTATTCGAAGCATCGGCTGCATTTGTCACTAGTTGCAGGACCCAGGCCTTGCTTACCACACTTGTCTAATAGCTAAACTCACATAGAGCCATTGATCGCAATATTCTTCATGCCCCAAAATCAGCAGTATTGTCTCAGGCTTTCATACGTTACAGAACGACTTGGGCGAAACCGTACGATGCATACTTCAACAAGAACTTTCCAAGACGTTCTCAATGAAGTTCACGGAGATCAAAGCTGTCGATTAGCTTCTTTTCATCCCAGCGAATAGTCTCTATGCAGACAGAATTCGAAGTGCAAACCCATTTTGGCCTCGAGACGTATCTAGTCAGGGGCTTTTGGTCCAAGCATATCTCGATTTTCGGTGAGCTTCCATTCCAAAGCCAGATCCTTGGTGGCTGCTTAAATGATAGCAGAAACAAGCCAATTTATTGGTTTTTGGGCTATCCGAAGTTTCCTCTTCCATCAGCCTCGATGAGCTATGTCGATATCATCATGCTTGAACGAAATCTGCAATACCTTTTGTCAACTGTAGGAGATCACTACAAAGATTAGGGGGTCTCCTTGATTCTATCGCTGTTTACATCTGCAAGGTCTAGCAAATTGATACAGTATCATCACATCGAAGGTGACCGCTTCGAACAAAGCATCCCGCTATTATATTGGGGCATGTCGATGTTGTGGGCGATTCCTCCCAGCACAGACTTCAAGACTTTCTGAAGGTCACCAAGTGAAGTTGTGAGAGTATTCCCATTGGCAAGTACAAACCTAGTTAACAATCTTCTCTCAGTCAGATATCCGACCATGTCTTCGTCTCCTGTCTCACACGCATTCCATAGAGGTGTTATTTGCTCCTAATCACACGCTTCAGGAGATAAATCGATGACCACGCCGAGAACGACATTACATGTGTCGATATTTCCTCCTTCAGCCGCCACATGGACGATGGCATGACCTTCAAATATCTTGAGCTACGAGCCTATAGGTTGGATCGACACCATCGTCGATTAGGAGGTGACCAGTGTCTAAATTTCGCCCTGATGCTGCTTGCCACAACGAACTTCTAAGTCGGCCCATTCATTCAGCAACTTGTCAGTCTCTTTGATCAACTCCGAGTAAACATTTATGACGCCCAATCAGCCCTCTCTGCGTACTTTGTGAAAGGGGCTTCGTGCTTTCAGAACAACGTGCCGCACCGCGCTTCAGCAACTCGGTCATTACCCTCGGATGGCCATTTCTAACTGCAAGTTGCAATAAAAAAATCGAGTCTTGGTTTCCATTCGCAAGGTTGGTGTCTGCGCCATGACCAAATATGATGCTGACAATGTCCAACCTGCCAGCATCCGCCGCTATACCCAGAAGTGAAAATTTGGTTTCTCCTTCTGCATAGCTCTGAGGGACGGTCTTCCATACAAAATAACTTCAATCATCCCGGGATTACTTCAGTCCACTACGATATATAAAAGCGTTATATAACCCAGTCTGCTAGGGTCATCTCCTACTGGAACTAGATATTCATAGATATGTTCGTCCTCTGAGCGGAATTCATTCCAACATATCTTCCAGCATGAACTAACAGCTCGTAGGTGAGCAGGTTACGGGCCATGACAGCAAAGTGTAAAGGAAGATTATCAGAGATACGGGATATTCCACTGCGGCTAGGAGTACTCTCAAACTATCGTTATGGTTTTCTTCTGCGTCCAAAGCCAATGGCTTAAGAGACGGTGTAGGTAGGGGGTCATTGAGGTTTGCACGACTGTGAATGAATTCTCAACGCCCTTCCCCCTAGCCCCTGAAGCACCCTTTGTGAAAAACCTACTCACCTCTCTAGAAGCTATCCACACAAAGATGCGATATCAATTCCTCTAATACATCCATATCAGCCTATCAGTTGACAATGCAACAGTGGTCGTCCGGCGCATGTTGGAGCATCTCGGCCTACAAGGATCCTGGTAAGATTTCGACTAGCTCAGGGTTGCTTCTTTCGAATTGTTATCTGCAGTGGAGAAACACGAGAGACGTAACGAACATAAAGACAGCTCCGTACTCAGGACGAGTGTGAGCCTTATCCCCCGAGTAATGGCACCACAAACCGCTGTTTTGTTTCATTTATCAACGACATCCACTTCTGTTCCCACGTCCAACGGATCCCATACACCGGTATTGTCGTCATTCGTTCCAGCCAGGATCAATACGGTTGATCCGTTGCCATTGAGGGAGTCAACGTCACCCGAAAAGGGGTGAGTAACACTTCCAATGCTCACCAAGACGGAGCGTCATTATCCACATATATATACAAGATATATCTGAGCACTTCTACAGTGTTTCTAGCTGCTCTTGGTGATATGCAAGGGGCCAGGGTAAGTATGATGTTCCAAAGTGGTCTAGCTGAACTTGATAAGGCGTTGACACATTCTGACCAATCCACCAGTTAAGGCGCAAATTATTACTAACTCCGGGTTCAAAAGCCTGGTGAGAAACGCCGTTTCTAGCCCACGGAGTATTCGGAGGATAAATTCATCTTCATACTGGTCGAGTCCCTCAATGCTCAAGGAGGTAGGCATAGCGCTGTTGGCCAAGACCAGCAATGATCGATTTCCGTTAACTGGATGAAATGTCTGACTACCTCAAATCGAGAGGCAAATTTACCTTTTCTCGTTTCAGAGTAGTAGGCTCTTAGAATCAGCGTACAAGGATAGATCATTGATGTTCTTTAAACCGTCTCAGTAGAATGATTTAAGACTTTCCTTTGACTGCTGGTCACTTGACTTTTTTATTACATCTTGGATGTATTTTGCTGGATTGTACATAAATCGCTGGTAGCATAGGCTAGATCATGTTCAATTAGCAGAAACAATAGTAGCAACAACTTTATACTTGAGATGCAGTGATTTGGTGACGGCGAATCTTGAGTAACCTGAGCAGTGGTTGTAAAGGTTGGAGATTCGTAATTCCATGGCCCTGTAGAGGCAAGCAGGTCTTTAGGCCCGAGGCCACCGGGATGTTTGAAGCCTATAGTGTACCTACCTAGATATCTAATACATTAATGACCCAGCTGTCTTTATATCGAGGTGCATTCATGTAAGCCTACCTACCTACCCTGGAACAGAGCAATATCTAATGGGTAATTTGCATTTTTGACTCGAGAGATAGTTACATTTGTCAAGACGACAAAAGGTAAGAGAGAGTAATCAATACTAAGTACTAGGAAAATTTAAAAGGTCATACACAATGGCTTTATGAGTACATTGGTGAGACCTCCAATGTGGTATCACCAAGGTTGAGGTTGACTTCTATACTACTAACCTACTCTGTAGCAAGGTTGAATCCAGAGCCACCATGCTACGATTTAAACACCGCACATTGGACTACCAGCATAATTCATAGCAGTAAATTAAATTTAGATGTCTCATGACTCTAATCTATCCAATTGCTCTTTTGCCGATAGAGTCAGACGGTAAATCTGTACTGGCCGTTTACCGGGAACAGTCAGAGTGGGTCGGTATCAGCTTCGTGATAGGCTTGTGCTGGGCATAGGCTTTAAGGACCCCTCGATATGCGCAGCAGTCAGGTGACTCAAGAGAATGCCCCTCCCCCTCCTTCTTGGGCTATCAACACTGATAAAAAATCCACCCAAGCCCAACCAAACTGTGAACGCATCGTACCACTGCAAATCGCCAAAATGTTGGACATTGAGGATTTTATTGAGGAGCGCGGCGGAAACCCAGAGAAGATTCGAGAGAGCCAGCGTCGCAGACATGCTCCCGTAGAGCTGGTTGACGAGGTTATTGCCCTTTGGCAAGACGCGCGCAAGAGTGAGTCATGAGGAACTCGACAGCATTTTCACTTTTTATACATCTACTAACCTTACGGAAGCCCAGTACGGAGTTACTCAGATCGGCACAGAAATCAACGGTGTTCAAAAGGAGATTGGCCTCAAGAAGAGAGCCAAGGAAGATGCGACCGAGCTACTTAAGCAGAAGGAGGAGTTGACACAGAAGAAGAAGATCCAGGAGGAGCTTGCCGCTGCCAAGAATGCTGAGCTCAAGGTCAAGGCCAAGCTCGTCGGAAACTACGTTCACGACTCCGTCCACGTTAGCGACAACGAGGACAACAACACCATCGAGGAAACCTGGGCGCCTGAGTCCTTCGACAAGACCAAGAAGGCCACGCTTTCGCACCACGAGGTGCTATTGCGACTTGGAGGATATGACCCTGTTCGAGGTGTCAAGCTCGTTGGCCACCGAGGCTATTGCTTAACTGGCTATGGCATGTTCCTGTAAGTTGAACAGGCGTGAGTATGGGCGACAACGATGATCCTAACGTTGATAGGAACTTGGCTCTTATCAACTACGCTACTAGCTTCCTCTTCGGCAAGGGTATGTGACTTGGTCTCAGATCGTTTGTTGCTACTAACGGTTTTGGTGCTGTAGGCTTCAACCCCAACCAGCCCCCGTTCATGCTCGACCGTGAGCAGATGGCCAAAACTGCACAGCTCTCTCAGTTTGATGAGGAGCTGTACCGCGTCTCTGAAGGCCCCACGGCGTCCGACTCTGATCGATACCTGATTGCCACTAGCGAGCAGCCCCTTTCCGCCCTTCACGCCGACGAGTGGCTCCAGCCCGCCGAACTGCCGATCAAATACTGCGGTTACAGCACCTGCTTCCGAAAGGAGGCCGGTAGTCACGGCCGTGATGCTTGGGGTGTGTTCCGAGTGCACCAGTTCGAGAAGGTTGAGCAATTCGTTCTATGCGGTCCTGACGACAGCTGGGATCATTTTGACCAGATGATGGCCAACTCGAAGGAGTTTTACCAGTCTCTCGGTCTGCCCTACCAGGTTGTGGGCATCGTTACTGGCGCCCTCAACAACGCTGCCGCTAAAAAATATGACTTGGAAGCATGGTTCCCCTTCCAGAGCGAATACAAGGAGCTGGTTTCCTGCTCCAACTGCACAGACTACCAGACCCGAGAGCTGGAAATTCGTCACGGTGCCAAGAAGGGCAAGCAGATTGTGGGTGGTGGAAGAAAGGAATATGTGCATGCTCTGAACGCCGTAAGTTTTTCGATCCTTACTAGAGCCATGCTTGACGAACTAACTCGAGGTATCAGACACTCTGTGCTACTGAGCGAACAATGTGCTGCATTCTCGAGAACTACCAAACAGAGGAGGGTTTGGTGGTTCCTGAGGTGCTTCGAAAGTACATCCCTGGCGAGCCTGAATTCCTGCCCTTTATCAAGGAACTCCCCAAGGAGGCCGAGAAGGCCGAGAAGAAGGATGGCGGCAAGAAGGAAAAGACACTCCCCGTGCGTGAGAACAAAGCATGAACGAAGTCAATCTGGTACGACGCAATGCAAGATCATAGAGGAAGATAAAAAAGATACATGTGGCGATGATACAGTGTATGACGAATTGACGGAGGGAATCAATAAAAGAACAAGAAATGACAATTGGCCAACCCACGACGTACTCGAATTGTACGAGTCTGGCCCTCAATGAGTCTGGCAGCTCCGTAGTGAGGAGCACAAGCACAAACACAAGTACATGGGACTCGGAGAACGGACAAAGGAGTATCCGTATTTCAACGGCACGGCACGTGTTGGCGTAAGGCACTAGCTCTCCGGATTGCTGAGCCTTTTCCCCGCCCCCTGTCAAACATCACCGGCCGTCTCCGTGACTAGGACGGAGGTGGGCACCGTTTTGGTATTCAAGCTGCCGGTGTTGTTACTCAAGAACACACGGCAACATCTTCGAGTCAAGCTCTGCTCATTTATGTGTAGTGAGAGGATGGCTGTACTTTGGCCTCAGTCTTCTTACCCTCGACTGTTGCCGGGAGAGATGGTCAATCATTCATTCATTTGCGGCGCCGGCGACTTCATACATAACGGTACGGTACGGTGCGACCGTATCCTAGAAGACACTGTAGTTTACTCGGAACGGCCCCACTACAATCCCTTTGCCGAAGACACGCATTTTGCTGAGGCGCCTACCTACGGAAAAGGACCAAGGCACGGGGCGAGTGTGCGTCAGATCTCCCTGCAACACACCAGAAGTATTAGAGGGCATGAGTTTGCTGAGAATGATCTTATCTCATTAGGCTGTGGTTATTACAGGTTGGTTGGCATGCGTGCCAGGTCAGAGATGGTGCCGGGAGGAGTGGAGGATGCAGCTTGACAGACCTGGACCATGTCCGGCCACATCAATTGCTCTCCGGACGTGTTAGAGACTTGCTAGCGATGGGAGTTGGGATGACTTATACCCTTGAGATTTTGAAGATTGATTTCGAGACAGATGGCCATTTCAGTCAACCCTTTTTCAACGGGCCGACCAGACGCGTGGACTACGCGAAGATTGATATGCGGAGGTTGTCTAGAGGGGGAGAGGAGCGGAGGGCACCGATGACTCCGGGTCTAGCTCGGATCATCATACGCGGGACAGGCGCCAATCAAGGTGGATGTTACAAATGCCCGAACACGAAATCCAGGAAGAAGAGGCCATTCGAGAGTAGATGTTGGCAACGATTGCATGAAATAGTGAGGCTCTGGAAGCGCTGGACTTTGAGGTCATCCCGACCCGATCTTACGGGGGCCAAGAAAACAGGGCCGTACAGACGGACGTCACGGCGGCTATCTCAGCCACCAGCACCATGCATCACACAGAGCATACCTCGTGTTTGGTGGTAGGACAATGGGGAGTGAGTTTGGCATTACCTTGGACACTGACTGCATTTGTTGACACAGCAAGACCACGTCGTAGTGGGCGTCTGCTCGTCCTACCCGTAACGCAGGAGAAAAGCACCGCTATACGCTGATGCGCTGTTCGTGATATTGGAGGACCGCCCATCATTCGGAAGCCCAGACATAGGCAGGTTAGAGAGCAAAGGCAATGGAGATGAGCCCCAGCC
>JAJJWO010000161.1:0-89635 GCA_021655895.1 Fusarium sp. NRRL 66739
TAATAATATATTAATATTAATACTATAGTTAGTTTAGTTTTTCTATTTTAAAAATTACTATACTCAATTAGAAAGGTAATTTAGTTATATTGCCTAATTAGGCATAGTACTTATGTATGGGACTGAAAGTGGTTGTGTATGATTTGGTATTGATCCCAGGGTCCGATCTTAAGTCCAAAGAGGTTAGGACACTGAGTCAAATGCCCACAGCGACAAGGATGGTCAAACTGACCCAACTACAGATTGAGTCCAGACGAGTCCCAATTGATATTGGCTGGCATCAGAGTTGGCGTCCAACACAACTTGGCGTCGCGGTAGCTTTGGCTGTGCCGCGGCTCACGGGAGACCATCTCGGCACGTAAAGGCACCAATAGCCTGGGGTAGAGCGTCGTGACTCGCTGCTAGTACGCAAAGGTTGTAGCCGCAAGATCCGTACTAAAGATATCCACCTCAAGCATCGCGTTTTATTGACCACACAAGGTTCCCGATGCCCTTGGCAAAAGCTGTAACATTGACCCGTGCTTGGTAGCATTCGCTACCTGGCTGTCGGTACGGATACATTACTACGTAGCGATTCGAAACAATGCTCGTTTCTCAGCTGATCGGCTAAGACGAGGCAAACGTCCCATAGGCCAATGTCGACATGAGCAGAACTCTAATTAAATGACCTTGCCGATCTCATCTCTAGCAACTCGGCGACTTATGCCGCCCGGCAGCCTTGGATCGATAGATTTAATCAGGGTATCCGTTGCTTTAAACCGCCGGGCTGACCTCAGGGTTGCAGTCCTCGAAACTTCTAGGTTTTCACCACTCTAGCCATGGTCAACTTGCAGGCGGACAGGAGCCAGGAGCTCAACATTACAACGACAATCGTGCTAATCCTTTCTGTTTTCTTTGTCGGCCTGCGCTTCTGGGCGCGGCATCTCAGGCTTAGCTATGGAGCCACTGGATGACCATTGCCGCGCTCGTACGTACAGACTTGACTTTCTCTGCTGAGCTGTTTGATCTAATACTGAACTAGATATTTGTCTTCATCACTGGTGGTCTCAACTATAGCAGTATGTTACACCGTCTCTCATTGCTAGCTTACCCTGACCATTGACCAGTGATTGCCCACGGAATGGGTAAACATGCCAAAGTCGTGCCGGTTCAAGACCAGATCGTCTTCTTCCAGCTCCTCCTGGCCTTCGAGAACATCTACGTCATCGCAGTTGTGCTCATCAAGCTCGCCCTTCTGCTCATGTACTTGCGCATCTTCCCGGGCCGTCGTTTCCGCATCGTTTCATACATGATAGCGGCCGTCGTTGTAGCCTGGGGGATATCCATCTGCGCTGTTTGCATCTTCCAGTGCACACCCATCAGAAAGGCGTGGCTGCCATGGATCGACGGCCACTGCCTCGACCTCAAAGCCTCCTTTATCGGCAACGCGATCCCCAACATCGCAACCGATATTGCCATTCTAGCCATGCCGATAAAGCAGATCTTCAAGCTGCAGATGAACTTTGCTCAGAAAGTTTCTCTGTTGATCATGTTCCTCCTGGGCAGTTTGTAAGTCCTGACCTGTCCTTGCTCCCGAGCATAACTGACTGTTATCTCCTCAGCGTTTTGTTCGCCAGTATATATAGATTCACGACGATTATGCAGTTTGATCCAGTCGACACTACATGTAAGGAGCTCACACAACAGAAATTACACATACTAACTCTGAGCAGGGACACTTGCAACAGCCTGCACCTGGTGTGTCGTCGAAGTAGCTTGCGGAATCATCGCCCTCTGCCTACCGACCCTAAGACCAATCATGCTTAAGGTGTCTTCGAAATTCGAAAGCTTGGCCAACAGCAAACCATCACACAGTGGTCGCGGACCTAATCCCACAGAACTCATCACAATTAATGGAACCAAATCAGCCAAAACGCAGAGGCATTTTCATCGGCTGGGAAACGAACATGAACCCAGCGAAAGTCATCCTGAGCTCTCAGGAGAGGAAGGATTTCATCACACTGGACACAGCGATGCGGGCTCTGGGGATGAAATTCCGTTGAAGAAGGATGATGTTCATATTCAAATCATCAGGCCTCCGTAATAGTCGTTATTTGATGCATCTTTGGTTAAGCATTAGACGGCGTCACTTCAATACTCTTTTAATATCTGTCCAGATGAGTGTCAAGGATAGACCGATCAACGACGTCTTATGGCTCCAATTCAGGCATGGCTAGCATTTGTTTATGATAGTATAATAAAATCCTACCCAGATATATGTTGGTTGCCAGAAACGCCGGCTCGTGATACCTCCACAACCTATCTTCTTAATACGAAGACCACTGATTTACCGTTCAGGGATAAAAAGGGCAACCTGCCTTGGGCTTGTCTAAGAGTTTAGAAATCTTTAGAAAAAACCTTATAAGAACAGTTTTCCTAAGAGACCTGCCTAATTTAAACTATATAAATATTCTATTAATAATTTCTAATGTCTTAATAATTCTTCCTAAGCCATAGGCAGCCTCGACCTATTATATATAGATTGTTTATCTATTTTGTGGAAATCCTTGGGTTGTGAAAGTGAAAATACCTTGACTGAGTCCTGACTGAGAGGTGGGGAGACAAGCCTTATCGATAAGACTACTCACCGAGACTCACCGTGAAATTGGCGATAATCGGCCCACTAACAATGTCTTCTACAATGACTCAATTGACGCAGACGAAGCTCCATTCCTGCGGCCATGGTGCTCCCTCTTGCTCGCTATAGCATTTCCTTACGTCATGGGGTCTGTGCAAGATCCCTAGTATCGCTGCGGGCGCGGCAATGCCCCCCCCGCCGCTTCAGCCAAAGCTCCGTCGCATGCAAAGCCGCAGCTCGACCTGCGCGGGACGACATTCTCGCAGCCTGGGATAGGTGTACGGCTCTTCTCTATTTCTCGTACGGTTCAAACATTGACATGCGCTAGACAGCAATGCAGATGTACCCCTCGAGCTCGACGACAAGGGAAAATGCGTGGGGTTTCTAGGCAAGAGGAGGAACATCTCCAAGACCCTCTCGTTCGCAGACCTCACGACACCCTCGGGCGAAATCATTCAGATCTGCTCCGATGCAGGCAACGACCCTGACGCACACGCCCTCTTCCGCCAAATCCCCGCCAACAGCCCCGTCCTCGTCAACGTCCAAAGCGAAGCCGCCGACGCAAATCGCGAAGCCCTCAACGAAACATCCTCCAAGACAACCGTCTACCTCAAGAACATCCGAGCCCTGAACAGCGTGCCCCAGAACCTCATCGTCACACCCGAAGTCCAGTTCCCCCAGACAAAGCGCCATTTCCAGATCCGATTCCATCCAGAGCTGCAGGCTCGGCTCAAGTTCCGCTCATGGCTCAAGGGCGAGCTGACACAGGGCTTGCTGAAGAAGGGCTTCACAGACATCGAGACACCCACACTATTCAAGTCCACCCCCGAAGGCGCCAGGGAATTCCTCGTGCCTACTCGCCAGCGCGGCATGGCCTACGCTTTGAACCAGAGCCCGCAGCAGTACAAGCAGATTCTCATGGCCGGCGGCGTGTCGCGGTACATGCAGTGGGCGCGCTGCTACCGCGATGAGGATTCACGTGCGGATCGCCAGCCGGAATTCACGCAGCTTGATATGGAGTGGTCTTTTGCCGGCGCGCAGAGGGTTAGACAGGATGTCAATGATATTGTGCTGGGTGCTCTGGAGGCACTACGGCCTGCGCACAGCTACAGGGACATTCGAGGAGAGCGTGTTCCCATCTTGGCAGAGATTCCCGAGGGTGAGCGTCCAACAGATGAACCCGTGGCGCACAAGTTCACGACGCTCAAGTTCCAGGACTGCATTTCTGCGTATGGAAGCGACAAGCCAGATTTGCGCATTCCCAACAAGGTAAATCCCATCATCAGAACCTCAATGCTGTAGCTAATGCCTTCTAGATTCATGCCCTACCAGACCTCGAGCCATATCGCCAGTTCGTCAGCATGATCACCCATCTAGACGACCCATTAATCGAAGCCTTCACCTTCCCACTCGACGGATGTTCACCACAGGAAGCACGCGACTTTGTCATCAAGTTCATGGACAACCTACCAGCATCACTAGCCTCAAACCCCGATGGAAAGCCCCAGGTGCTGTGGTGCGACTCAAGCAAGCCCCTCAGCGGCTTCTCCTCGCTGGGCTTCGAGTTCCAGAACGTACTCGACCTTTTATCAGAAGGCAAGGAGGTCAACGACGGCGACCTCGTCGTCTTCCAAGCCCGGGAGAAGCCCAAGGGCCAATACTGCTCTGGCTCCACCAAGATCGGCGACTTGCGTATTGCTCTTTGGAAGGCTCTCGTCGAAGCAGGCTACATGACAAAGCCGCGCCTCGGCGACCCAGAGTCTCTGCAGTTCGTATGGGTGACCGATTTCCCCATGTTCAAGCCCACCGAAGAGGGCGAGCCAGGCCAAGAGGGCGCCGCCGGCATCGCAGCATCCCATCATCCCTTCACCGCACCCCTCTCCAAGGCCGACCTGGAGCTCCTCCTGACAGATCCCTTGCAGGCCAAGAGCGCCGCGTACGATCTCGTGCTCAACGGCGTGGAAGTCGGCGGCGGCAGCGAGCGTATCCACATCGCCGACGTGCAAGAGTTCATCATGCGCGACATCTTGAAGATGACGGACAAGCGCATCGGTGACTTTGCGCATCTGTTTGAGGCGCTGCGCTCAGGATGTCCGCCGCATGCTGGGTTTGCGCTGGGCTTTGACAGGTTGGTTGCGCTGCTGACTGATACGGCGACGGTGCGCGATGTCATGGCGTTTCCCAAGACGATGAAGGGTGAAGATCCGTTTGTCAAGTCGCCGAGCAAGTTGACGGACGAGCAGCTTGAGCCGTATGGGTTGCAGCTACGGTCTCGGAAGGGCGAGTGAGTATTGGTTTGGCATTGATTTGGGAGAAGGGAAATGAGTAGAGCGGGTGTATGAGACTACAGTATAACTTGTTCATGTCACGGACAGTATAGTCTTGGCATATGATTGTATATTATTTGTAGACGACCATGTATTATAGGTAGTTAGATAGTTAGAGTGGATGCATTATGACAGTCAAAGCCTGAATGTGGGGTGCCAAGGGGCTGCATGATCTACGTTACATTAACGGGTAGCTATCACATCATTACAACGGTGGCATTGGGTTAAGTTATGTATGAATCAATTGACTTTCTGATAGGTTTCCGTCGCTCTCATGAATGCATGTAATCATGCCCTGCCTGAGCCGTCCCCGGCCACACGTTCTATTCGTCTTAGGCCCCAAAGATCTCCGTAAATGAGTAAATCCCATGCTTCGTAATGGTATCTCGCGGTATCGATTGAAAAGCAACAAAATGGGCGCGTTTAAGCAAGGAGGAAGCCGAAAGCAGCGGCGCCGAGAGCAGCCATGGTGGCGACGATACCAGCCTGGCTGCCGAGGGCCATGGCGGCGTTGTCATTGTTATCGTTGGCGGCAGCAGAGGCGCTGGCGGAGGCGTCGTCGATGGCGGTGCGAACTCGAGAGCTGACAGCATCGAATCGCGACTCGGCGCCATCAACAGCGGTGCTGACGCGCGAAGCCTGGTCGTCAATCCAGCTTGAGATATCGACGCCGTGCTCGGAGGCCCACGATCTGGCCTCGGAGGCGTGGTCCCTGATCCAGGACTCAGCAGCGGATGCACGGTCGCCGTTCCAGGACTCGGCGTCGCCGATCCTGCTCTCAACCCAGGATTGGATGTCATCGCCCAAGTCGCGACGGACAGGGAACTCTGGGGGTTGAGTGATTTGGGCAGCGGCGGCTTCAGCAGCGGCGATTTCAGCGGGGATGTTTTCAGCAGCGACGAGGCTGGCGGCGGCGAGGATGGCGAGCTTTGTGAAGTGCATGATTGCGGTTGTTGTTGTAGATGTTTGTTGTAAGTTTCTTGTAAGTTTGTTGTAGAATGTAGGTTGATGAGTGTGATGTGATGAAGAGTAAACGTGAGGGAAGTAAGTTATTTGTGTGAATGTCTGTTGACTGATGGAGTGGGAAATGGCAGCTGTTTGAAGGGGCGCTCCTGCCCTTGTTATACCTTCTTCATTTCCCCTTGTACCCCCAGACTTTTAGGTACCGACCGGTATTACTTGTTTGCCCTATGCTAGGTAGTGCAGGTGGCTCGTGGCTCTGTCCATGTTTCGAGCCCTGCATGAAAGGCTGAGCACTGCGTCATGTCCCTTGCCTTTTGCTCCCAATTGAGCCAATCACAGGCCGTTACTCTGCTATCCCCTGTGTCGATCGACCTCATTTTAATGCTGCGCCATGCTCTGTAATGTCATTGTGTCTCCGGAGAAGCTGAGCCCACCGTTTAATCGGAAGTCTCGGGGTCCATGAAATTCCGCTCTACGAGATTAAAGTTCTTACATGCCAAGATCATGGAGAAGCTAGATGTTTGACTTAAATTATGCATCCATATCTTATTTGATGTCATAGGCTCTGAGGCACTGAAATTAGCCACCTGAATTAAAGTATCAATGTCCATCTACCCTGATTTTGGTGTCTGTACCTGCTGAATCGTCGGAATTTCAGCGTGGCATTGCCATTCCAGCAAACGGCAAAGTTCGGTGCCCTCTGATTTGGCTCAAGCTAGCCTGGTTGGGTTGTTTTAGGCTCCCGCCCATCCCGTGTTCTAGAAGTGCTATTTTGAGCATTTGCCAGTCCAGCTCCAGCTCCAGCCACTCGACGACGTACGCAGCGGCGCAGCACGCTCTGTGAATACACCCCTGTTGCTTGTTGCTCCGACCATTTACAGAATCAGGTGGCTTTAAAGCGCTCTCAAAAGAAGGCTTATACTGCAAACGGGTTTGCGTGGCACAAAGCGCAGTCGAGAGACCACGGGATCTTTGAGACGTGTCGGTGAGTAACATGACCTATGTGCATCTTTACGTAGGTACGTCTTGTAGCACAGCCGTTATGAGGCTTGGAGGTGAATTCGCACCTTTGTCTCAGAACGCGTAGAATTTCTAAGTTCTATGTATCTCCCCATTCATTACAGGATATAGACCTGGATTTATGCCTTCTTTTTCAAAGTTTGCTAGTTATAGCTTTCAAGTTAAACTCCTCAACTTTAGGTGGTTACTCAGTGTGAAAGTTTATCACTCAATAAACTTGAGGATGTCACATTGGCTTTGATAATAATAAGTACGGAAGAATTCTTCTATATGCAGTGCTGTCTATGATACATGTGAAGCAATGTTACTGCCGCCCATCTCAAGAGCATAAGTTGATGCGCAACTAAGTGATATTTGGCCTCCATGATTGTCTCTTCCACATCGACCTAAACTACCTAGCCAACCAATTTGAAATTCTGTAGGACTCACCCAGTTTGAATTCATGGATCTCTTCTCTCCTCTTTTTTTTATTCCTTTCTAATCATATAACAATAGCTCTCCGGGGAACAGAGCAAATAGTGTTCCCACAATCATCTAGCAAGAAACCACCTGGATATTTCCCGCGATCTGCTTCTACCACGCGAGAGAACAGCATGCACCTCTTCAGCGCCTAGCATTGCAAACAGAGAATAAAAGAAGTCGAAGTACGCCTATTGTATTGGGGGGATCGTGAACTCTGATGTAAAGATTATTGTGTTATCTGGTAAGTGGCAAGATAAGCCTTGTTGTGTTAAAGAAAATAGCTGTGTTATTCCTACTGGGCTGTCCTGATCTCGACTTATAGGGTATATTACATTGAAAGGTAATGGTGGGATCATTATTTCACTTCTTTCACGCTCCGCAGAGGGCCGAGCCAGAAAAGCATTTGCCTGATTGCAAGAATTCTCCCTCCTGTAAACATCCATTGGAGGTGCAAGGTTAACCGGTGTTAGAAGTCTAGAAGAGGTGCGCATACATGCCAGCTGCATCGCATTTGCAGATATTTTATGTATTATGAATTCATGACAATTATTCTTATCAATGCTTTATATGCACAATCAATTCGTCATCCTCCTCAACGGATGAGCTTCCGTGTTAAATACCCAATCATCCAGACTAATGACATGCTCAGGTGAAAAGATGAGATAAAGGTACTTCAACGTCTCCGCCATCCAAAAGCTCTCCATGGAATCTTTGTGCTTGACCTCCCCCTCCTCCGCACCAACGTTCTCCACCGCCGCAAACGCCTCAGCCGTCTCAGCAGCCGGGCGGATCGACATCCACATGGTCCACGCAATATCCCGGAACTCTTCCTTACCGGTGATGCGGTAGAGAATAAAGATACTCTCAATGGTTTCTGGTCGGAGGAGATAGTTCGTATCTTTGGCGCGGAAACCCAAGGGCTCTCTATTGGATCTGGGGTCGAACTCGCAGGGCTCAAGCGACGGACAGCGGTCGAGGGTGACGATCTCGGGCATGAGGCCGGTTGGATAAGCGGCGTATGCTTTGGCGCATCCGCGGGCTAGTTTCTCGCCAATCGCGACGTGATCATCACGCCCAAGTGCTCTTCCTCCAAGGGCGTACATTCCTCCGGCGAAACAGGTGAGATGCTCAACGTCCGTCGTCAATCTCGGTGCCGAAGATGGCGTCATGGAGTGTGCTTCTCCCAGCATGAGCACGTCGTCCTTGTGTGGCAGCATCGGTCGGAAGATCAAGTGCTCGATGGCAGCGTCTGCAGCTTTGAGATACATTTTCTCGTACTTGGGTTCCAGTCCCTGCAACAGGACGTATTCTTTGATGAGATACTCGTAAAGAGAGTCGCCGTTTGCACCCAAGCCAAAAGTACTGTCGTCGGTTTGAAACCCATCGCGTACATTAATGCGGATGGGCCATAGTCCAGGGATTGAAGTGGTGTTTTGCGTCTTTTCGAGAGCCATGGTGATGCGGTCAATGGCGTCATAATACTTGGGATCGCCCGTCTGCTGTGAGAGCCGGGTAAACTCCAGACTCATGCTACCCAGACTGGCGGCGCTCTGTCGCGACTCTGGGAGGCCGTCTCCTTCTTTGAGAGCCCGGAACTTGATGGTATGCGGCGGCATATGCTGGGTGTTGTCGAAGGTGCTGTATAAGAGGTCTCCCAGTTCGATGGCCTTGGCCAGCAAGGCGCTCTCTCCACTGAGCTCATACGCCGACAACAAACCTCCGAGATGTCTGATGGTGGTCTCGAAAATGTTAAATCCGTCGCTTGTCGGTAGATCCCAGTCCATACGAGCGACGTAGTCGACAGCCTTGTAAAACTCATGCTTCATGCCCATAATCCACAATGTGTCAAGATTGTCGCATATGGTCGCTGCCCAGCCCGCAAACGTATCGTGTCCCTCCAGACTCAACGGCGCCAATTCATCTCGTCCCCAAGCGTGCTTCTCATAAGCGGCCCATGACTTTTGAAAGGCCTGCTTGATCTCCTTTTGCCTCTGGTTCACGATGGCAAAATCTCGCTTACTGCGCTCAGGGTCTGAGAAATCGTGCTGAATCCGGGGTAGATCCACTGGTGATCCGCGAGGAGGCTTGACCATGCCATCAGCGGGTAATGGATGCTTGAGTTGATGCTTGCTCCAGTCATAGCTGCTGGGGATAAAATGGATGGTTCTGCGACCGTATGGACGACTCGACATTTGGTGGAAAAGAGCAAAGAAGACCAGCGAGGCGATGAGGAGCGACATGATGGCCCTCGACGGGGCAAAAGGTAGTCCGACGCCCATGATGCATACAATACTAGAACAGAAAATAAAGGAGAAAGAAAAAAAGGAACGAGCCAGGCCCTCACAGAAGAGCGTCGAGGGCAGTCCAGAGGCAAAAGGTAATTAAGGCCAGCTCAAATCTTATACCGTTGGAGACAGTGTGCCAGGATTCCAAGACAACCTTACCTCCCCCCCACAGGCTGACCCTCCGACACGCGTAAGTTGGTGAGAGAAGTCTAAGAATAACCCATAAGATCCGCCATCATGATGACATGATATGCACGGGCGATGGGCTCGAAACACAAAGAGCAGCAATAGGCCCAACCGATTTTCAGGGGCATGTTACGGGAGCTAAGGTTATGGATGTCAAAGAGTGTAACCCCTAGATCAAGCAACTTCGCCAAGGGATAAGCTCCATATCTTGACCAACACCACAACGAATTGATATGAAAGCTTGTTATTATCTTGGCCCAGTAAGAGTTTGCCAAGACACGACAAGACCACCGTTTTCTTCCCAAGATGAATTAGATTTTAAAGAGGGTTTCGTGTTGAAAAGTCAAGTTTAATTGTGGCGTCGATCTAGGTCAAGCCACACCAGCCTTTGGCTTCGCCTCACCGCCAAAAATCTCAAAAATTCTGCCGCCTCTTCCCAGCTCCAGTCAACACCAGCGATCGATTCTTCACTCAGCAAGTGATTCCAGCCATTTCACTTCACACACATCCACAAAATGTCGTCCATGCGAAATGCCGTCGCTCGGCGGCCTCATCGCGAGCGTGCTCAGCCGCTCGAACGTCGCCGCCTTGGCCTTCTCGAGAAGCACAAGGTTTGTTCACATTCCACCACACATTCATCAGCTTCTAACCATCGCAGGACTACTCTCTTCGAGCCAAGGACTTCAACAAGAAAAAGAAGCAGCTCAAGAACCTCCGTGACAAGGCAGCCGAGCGAAACGAAGATGAGTTCTACTTTGGCATGATGTCCCGCAAGGGACCTGGCTCCAGAGTCCAGGACGGCAAGCGATGGACGGGAACAGTCGACGGCGACCGAGGAAACAGGGCGATGGACGTTGAAACAGTGCGACTCCTCAAGACTCAAGATATCGGCTACATCCGAACGATGCGACAGGTCGTTGCAAAAGAGGTTGCCAAGCTTGAAGAGCAAGTGGTTCTCACGCGCGGATTCGACAAGCTGGACGAGGATGAAGAAGAGGATGAAGAGGAAGACAGCGATGATGAGTTCGACTTTGCAACCGCCCCTTCAAAATCCAAGGCGCCGAGAAAGATTGTATTTATGGACGACGAGGAGCAGCGCGAGGAAACAATACAGGACCACCTCGATGTGGAAGACCAAGGCGACGCCGACAAGGGCATCGACGACAAGGAGCAAAAGGACGCAGAATTTGAGCGCGAAAAGTCCCTCCGTCGTCTCCGCCGACAACTCGACAATGCGCGCAAGAAGCTCAGGGTTCTGACAGATGCAGAGGGCGAGCTCGAGATCCAGCGAGCCAAGATGGCCAAGACGGCGACCTCGGGAGGAACCACGCGCAAGGGCAAGAAGATCATGGTGCGGACACGGAAGCGATAAATCAGCATGGAGGAGAAATCAACAAAATCTGTTTTTCTTTATGGTTCTCGTCATTCATCGTGTTTGTTCGTTACGGCTCGCTTGCGGCCATCAAAAAGCTAATTGATACCCCTCAAACGCCATGGGTGTATGATTTTACATGATTCAAAGATTGAAAAAAGAGCTTGCCGATCCCGTTTGCCTCTTGTTGGAGACCCGATTAACTCCGTCCCGTCATATCATTGCCGTCGTGTTAATTAATACTTTGATCCCACGCACCTGTACGCGGCTTTGAATACGCCCCCAAAGCATTTAAACCCTATCGTCAAAATCCAGATAAAGCAGGCAAACAGGCCCTTGATGATCTTGACAATCACCCGTATCAAGAACGGCAGCTTGGTCTTGCCATCTTTTGACTTGTCCTTGCCAAGACTTTCATCTTGACTCTCGACATCAATCTCAAACGCCTCCATCTTGCGCTTCTTCTTCTCCTCGCGCTTGCCAATCTTACTTAGGCGCCTCTCCTGCTTAGCTGTGAGGAGCAGCGGTGGCGGCGGCTCAAAGACCTCGACGGCAGGTGTGTTCTTCTCGTCTGCCGAGGCCACGAGCATCAGCGCTGTGACGGCCACGTCGACGATAAAGTACGACTCGATCTTTGACGCGATACCCGTGTCAATCTCCAGCCAGCCGCCGCCCGTGCCATCGCGGGTCAGCTTGGCGAGATGCTGCGGCGATTCGTTGTGCTCCAGCGTGTACTCGACGCGCGACCATGAAGGCGAGCGCTCAATAGTCACGCAGAAGGGCGTTGCGAGGGCCGGGTGCACGAGGAAGTGGTGCGAGCTGTCCTCATCCCAGACAAGACGGGCGCATTCTCTCTCGGCCAGCATGACAGAAGCAGGGTCCTGCGACCGCTCGATAGCCATCTTAGTGGCGGGTGCGGGCATGAGGAGCGCAACGAGACCATCGTTGGGAGGATGTCTCCGGGACTCTTCTTCCAGAGTCGTCGTGAGAGCTTCCTGCCAGTGCTTGGTGTCGGTGACTTTGCTGCCGGAGCTGTTGCTGCTGTGGCCGACGACACCGCTGATGATGCTGCTTGCCGAGGAGCCGGGGTCGGTCTTGGGGGCTTTGTATGGCTTGTTGGGATCGTGCCTGGTGAGAGTGACGTATGCCGAAGCAGATGTTGGGTCGACCCGGAGGTTATAGAAGGGCTGCGATGCGGATGAGAGACTATAAACGGGGGCATCTTTCTCCTGTGTCAACTTCATGCAGTACACCCTCCCCTCAGACGGCGAAGCCTGCCATCCGTTGGCGACCTTCCAGTAGTTCTTGAGCTGGTCATTTGAGCTCACGGTTGGCACAAGCGGAGGCTCTTGTTGCTGCGCAGCCCCAGCTCTTTGGGGCCATGAACTCTGCGCAGACTGGATACTCATGGGGCTGATGACAGGGTCCCGAACCGGCGGGTTCATGGTAGTAGCCGGTGTCTCGTAGTATGTCTGGCGACTGATGACGGCGCGCGGGACATGAGCGGGCTGCATCTCCGTGGGAACATAGTTCTGCTGACCGAGGGGCACATCGGGGTTGTATGTCGGGAAGATGGAGCGCAACGGCTGCGCAGCGGACGATTCACCACCCAGAGGCGGTTTGGCTATCGAGCTCCGAGATCGATCACTGCTGGTTCTAACAAGGGTGCTTGGTTGCGCGATGGCTGTGTCTGCGCGCCCTGGGATCTGGACCGTCGGTCTCGGCCGCTGGACCTTTACAGGATGGGTCTCACTCTGTTGCTGACGAAGGAGTTCGAATTCAATGGGCGTGTGTGATGGGTTCTGAGGCGTCTGGCGTCCATTCTGCGGCGAGGTTGGCCGAGGCGACTGAGACGTTTCGGGAGGCATGGTCTGCGGTGTAGCTGCGCATCTGTCGCTGGGGGTGGCTACTCTGCGCTCGCGAGACTCTGAGCGGCGAGGTCGAGGGGTCTGGTTGCGTACGGCTGGTGGTTTGGAGGAGCTGGGGCTCGGGAAGAGTGAGAACCCTCCTGGGGTTGGGGTCGACATTTCTGTATCGAACAGGTGGTTTGCTTCTTCACAGAAGAAGAGGGTATCGGGGGGTATCAAGAAAGGTCAAGGCTAGCTGTGAGGTACTACCGCTTCATGATCGAATTGGGTCAATACGTTTCAAGACCCAACGTGTATACCAAACGAAGAAATAAACAAGAGACGGTAGCAAGCCCAAACAGCAAAAGAATCGGTCCACCCGTTGAGATTATATCTCATCGTGTTGGTTGTCAGCGGGCGTTTAAGCGCTCGCATTCAACTAACACGGCCAAAAATAGCGTCACGTCGGGCTGGGCCAATGGCGGCGCGCATCACACTGCAGCAGCGGTTTAAGCGCCCATGAAACGCGCTCGAGTGAGGGGAAGCGAGAGCGTCATTGGCCGGACGGGAATTATTTGGGTTGGACGAGGAGGCTTTTTACTGGGCTTTGGATGTGATTGTGAGGGACGGGATGCTTAAGCTGAAGGCACTTTTATCGATAATGATTCAAGTCCCCTGCTGTTTTTACATCTGCCGCCAGCAGATCATAGCTCTTTATGAGTGTTCATGTGAGGGCCTCAAAGAATTGTTCTTATTCCCGCTCGGGTTTGTAAGAGTGTTGGTTCACCGCTTAATGCACGTCGCATACATGAACTGCCATTGATTCTCAAGCTGAGACTAGAGATGCACATCAGTGACTGGCGGTTACTGTCACAATACGTCCCCCGGGTTAACCAATCTTTATGATCTCCGGGTAAGGACTTTTATCGATAACGATCCAAGTCCCCTGTTGTTTCTCATCTGCCGCCAGTAGACGATGTCTTGTTCTGAAGGTCTGTGTCAAGGACCTCAACGAATTGTTCCTATTCCTGTTGGTCGTCGTGGTTCACCGAGGAACCCATCCTGCCAATGTCGCATATATTATATTGTTTCATTTGCCAATTACTAAAATGAACTCTTTCCTTTGTGCTTTCTGGAGCTGTTCCTTCGTATGTACGCCTGAGGCACCCACCTAGTCTTTCATGCGGAAATACGCCAAGAGACATAGAACCGTATACCGGACTTTTATCATTCCCGTTATTTGCTATCAATGAGAAGATTTCCTAATTAATACGATAGCCTACCATATCCTTAGCAAACTCGCATCGATTTTGCTTCACTTGAGTGGAACGACTTTACTGAGTAGTTGCTTTAGTCAATCGAGCTCTTCCATCTTTCCAAGACTAATCTATAGATTGGGGTTCATTATAACCCTAGATAATGTTTAGGTAATAATTTCCCTCTGAAAGCCAAGGCTCCTATAATAGCGAGCGCCGTACCAGAACAATCTCGCTGCCATGCGGGACCATCGGATGCTACAAGAGCCATTAGTAGGGTCCACAAACTGGGCATCTAGAATAAGCATGATTATGTGGATAACTCACTTCAGTGGGCATGACTGTGACGAGATGCTATAACACCATGGGGTTAGTGTCCATTAACATAAAATAAAAGGCTACCGAGTAGCGTGTGCTGTGGGGTGGGCTAAGCTTTCTTACTGTAGGTTCGTTGAGCCACCCTATTCTGCAAGCGTTTCTTGGCTCTGGGGTCTATGGAGTTGAACGACTGTAACATGAGCTATTCAAAGCTGGACCAGACTCGGGCATAGACGACATTACACCACTTTATCACGTTCTTACTCTTAGCTGAGAGGAAAGCTAGAGACTGTAGTGATGAGTCGACTGAAACCTTGGGTAAAAACGTATTGATTAATCGATGAAGTTGTTATTCCCAGCCTATATACAGTTATAGATAACAACCACAAAGCACGAGACTACCTACCTAACTAGTCGAAATAGGTTGGTGACACAGAGCAAGACGACAGCATTAAAACCCAAGATCTTGGCAAATGCCAGCAGAAAGTAGACGGGTGTCTGTATCCAAACACTAACGTCATTTGGCAACTTTTCACACTGCAATGGTTGGTCATAGCAAGGCCCTTTGGTGTAGATAAGCCTCTGTACCCCAGCGGCAAACGCCATGGATGTACTCATCACGATGAAAGCCCATGTGATACGAGCAATGGGTCCAAATGCGAACCCACGACTCCGGACAATAGGATACACCATCTTTTGCATCACCGGGCCTAGTAGTACGCATGCAATTGAGTTGAGGGCCTGTATGGTATCGTTGGGTATGCCACCGAGTTTCATCTGTCCTGCTTGAGAGATGAGATTGTTGGTGACCTGGTTCATACACAGATGAAATGGCACAAAGCATGCCCTGATGCCGGTTAGATAGTTGTTGACAGCATATGTGTGAATGATTGGACAAGCTTGAAGGAGATGACTTACATGACTTTACAAGCTTGGAGACCTATTTTGATCTCAAAAACAAACCTACCGTCCCAGTCTACCTGTCTTCCATACGTCTCCGACTGGTAGACTGGTGTGGCCGTTTCCCACTTGAATTTATTTCTCGCTGCCCACATGATAACGCGAGAAGCTTTGGGGAGTGAGTACATTGGCTTGGGGCCGAAGTTTGACTTGGATTGATTAGAAAAAACATGATATGGGGGTATTACCTGTAAACGTCGAGGCTGTAGCCTTAACACCACCCGTCCCAAGTGCAAGTAGAATCATTGCAAACGCCAGTCCTACCAGTTTGGTCGATTGGACGCCAATCCCTGAGAGCGAAGTAACGAAGATTATCAAGCATCCACAAAGGTTGAGGCTGCATGAATGTATTAGTACTTGCCAGGTGGAGGATATGTGGTGATAGACTTACAAATAGCTCAGGCAGAGCGTCTTATAGCGTCCCAACCATGTGTCAGAGATGACGGCCCAGATAGTCGGGAATAGAAAGCTCAGAAAGAGGAACGCACTCGGTAGGTAATATAGCCTTCTTTTGATCTATAGCCTGAAAACAGGAAATATAGTACTAAACTTGCCTTAGCCGGTTTAATAGTAACTGTATCAAAGCAGAAAGAGATTGCATAATGCATTACTATGCATGACTGTCCCAACAACATGCACTCATTGCTGACGTGTTAGTGTCTGTACCTGCAGATTGGAATTCAGGGTTGATTAGTAATCGATTCAAGTCAGAATGTCCCCTTCTTCCCATTCTTTTTATTTACCTGAACTTCAACCTCGAACACTAAAAACGTCAACGGCAACAGCGTCGTGACAACTGTCCAAGCACACAATCATGACAGCCGACCAACCTGTAGCTATTTTAGATGAATCCATTGTTTTGTCAAGTTTTGACGCCTTGACTAAATCAGGCCTTGTTCTGTACGACAAAGACCAGAAGATCGTTGAGCACACCGATGGAGATCTGAAGGTTCGTTATATAGATAAGCAAGATCGAGTTGTACGTAAATTACTAACATAGAAACTATTGCCATACAGTTTCATTTCGTGCTCACCAAAGCTCTTCTTAAGAAGCCAAACTTGTCTACATCGCAGGAACAACCTCTGGCGCAAAGCCAAAAGAGCCTCTCATCAAATGTCAAGCAGCTCCGACCGGGAAGCGATATCGACACAAACGGCTGCGAAATTAGCAATCATATAAGCAGTAGCCATTTCCTTATCGCAAACAAATTCTGCTTCTCACGACCCCATCTTATGATGCTCACCCGAGATGGGTATCGCAGACAGCATGAACCTTTGGACAGGAACGATTTGGAAGCTGCATGGGGCACACTGACGGCCTTGAATGATGCAACTAAGGACTACGTTGCATTCTATAATTGCGGCAAAGATGGCGGGTGTAGTAGACTACACAAGCATGTACAGCTGATGCCTTTGCCGGCTAATGGCTTTGCCCTTGACTTTCTCAACTCCAGCGACATCAAGGAGCCAAGGGTGCCTTTCGAGTGGTTCTATCATAGGTTTGAGGACGCGATGACCACACCGTCCACCATGATCGCAATATACGAACAGCTTCTACAACAGGCCACCGAGGTATGGAAGGATAGTACGGGAAGGGATGTGCCAAACGGAGAGGCTTGCCCACATAATGTGGCCTTCACAACCCGGTGGATGGTGGTTATTCCGCGAAGCTGGGCAGCGGTCAACAAAGAAGCTGGAGTGAATTCCTTGGGTATGCTGGGGGTGGTTGCTGTGGCCACTGAGAAGGAGATTGACAATTGGATACGGCTTGGATTGACTGACTTGCTGAAGGAGCTTGGGGTGGCAAGGAAGCAAAGCGTTATATAAATAGAATGCACTCAAATTAGTTAGTGTTACATCTTATACAATGTATCTGCCATTGTCCAGCAAGAGTGACTAGGATATAAAGTTAGAATGATGGCCAACTTGAAGATGTTTACGTAGGTAGTCTATCAGATCCTTTCTTCACGAATTGCTAGCGCAAATGACCCGGCACCTCCTGGACCTAGAACTAGTGTAGCAGCCGCAAGATAGATCAGCTCCTGAACCTCTTGTGGCGAGGTAGACCTGTCCGCCTTGAAGCCCTCTCGACGCGAGAGAAGCATATGGGCAAACGCCACGCTCGTCAGACAGACCACGATCCAATCCCACTGCGAAAATAGGTGAAGATTCTCCAATAGAGCGACATACTCTACAGATAGCCCCTCAGTTACCGCAAGCGTTTTGACGGGATCGGTGAGACCCCAGGCCGGGATGAACAGTCTGGTTAGGGAGGCGTCGCGGTCACTGGTTCGCAGTGCGCCAGCCAAAGTGTAGAAATGCACCGCCGAGGAGACGGTGCCGGCTAGAGTCAGAGATATAACGATCCATTTCTTGGATTCTCTAGGCGACGGGGTTGTTGCAGCCGCTTTTCGGGAGAGGATTGACGCCAGGCCGAGATGAAGCCCTAGAACAACGACGGGAGCCACCTGAAAGAGTGCAATACACCCATGATGAGCCTCACTTCCACTAAAGCCCATCCAAGCTGGCGCAAAAATAAGCAGCGGCTGCAGCAGAATCACGAGCGTCGTCACGGGCATGCTTGCAGCTTCATGCAACGGAACGGTGGGATCTCGCAGGCGGGCCTTGCTGCGACAGACTAAATACAGGTATAGCGGCAGAACGATGGCGGCGCCGTTAGCGTTGCAGAGCACCATTGCCCACGCCGGGTACTTGAGGAACCAGGAACGCACGCCGCGACGGCGAGACTCGATGAGTGCGCACAGGTTTGCGCACGCGACGGCATAGTTGATATCGAAGAAAAGTAGGCGCGGCCCTGAGCTCAGCGAGTTTGTGAGGACATCGTAGAATGCAGAGAGGAGGGTGAGCTGAGCATCCAGAGGCGCAAGCCCCGTGTACGAGGAGCGGAGCGGCCGGGTGTCTGGGAAACAGAGATTGCGGGTGATTGCATCGAGGCGGTTGAACATGCCATTGAAGTAGGCGTGGCCCCAAAGGCCCCATATGCCCAAAGCGCTCAAGCAGAGTAGCTGGTTCCTGGAAGTTTGGAGCATGGTGTAAGTTTTGGCTTGGGTGAAGAAAAAAGTTCATGTCCTGACAGTTCTACAATAAACAGGACGGTTAAGAGACTAGCTAATATAGGTACTAGCCGCCTCACCACATGGCGTGCAGAGCAACTCTTGACTTGAATTCTCCGCACTCCGTATCTCAACCCGCACAGTTGGTCCCGATGCCTGGCCCGCCGGACTGCCGATCGGCGGCTCTCCAGGACGGTGTGGAACGGCCGCTCCACCTCCATTGGCTACGGATCGGCTCTACCCGTTGCCGTCCGATCGGGCCCGAAGCTCCGGCCCTCGGTTCGGATCTTCAAGTCAATCATTTAGCACTTATTATGGTCTACATACTTGTATATTACTTTGAATCGATGTGGGAGTTTTACATCTAGCCACTCTTATCTTCCAACCTCGACAGCACACTCCATGTTTGTTGCTATGCAGGGCAGCTCGCAATTCAAAGTCATCATCATCGGCGCTGGCGTTACCGGCCTAACATTGGCTCATTGTCTGACCAAAGCAGGCATTGACTACGTCCTCTTGGACAAAGGTGTGGTGGCTCCGAGCTTCGGGACTACGATCACGCTGCAGCCGCATGGGTGTCGAATCCTGCACCAGCTGGGTTGCTTGGACGCTGTGCTGGCTAAGTGCGATGTCATGGGCGGTGCAAATTGTCGTGACCCTACAGGCAGGAGCTTTGCCTCGAACGACTTTTTCGGCGTCGTAAGAGAATTGTACGTGATTTGGTGTCTCTCGTCTTCACATTGTACTGTATGGGGTTGGTATAAGCTCATTTACTGACTGGTCAACAGCGCGGGTTATGATACTAGGACGCTCGACCGTCAAGTATTTCTGCGTACACTATATGATCTACTACCAGAAAAGTGCCAGGTTTACGAAAAGGCACGTGTTGAGGAGATTATTGAAGAAAACTGCACGGCACGCGTCGTCCTGGCAGATGGCCGGGAGTTTGTCGGTGATCTAGTAATTGGCTCAGATGGTGTCCATTCCAAAGTTCGCGAGATCATGTGGGACAAGGCCAACTCTGCATTTCCAGGCATGATCAAAGTAGAAGAAAAAAGAGGTGAGTATCTTGTACATTGTGCACTTGGTTTCTGCTTGCTGATGGGCGTTCAAAGCCATGGTAACCCAATACAACGCCATCGTAATGGCATCTTCCCCAGTCCCCGGCATCGGTGCCCACGACATGGAAGTCACCTCCAACGACAAGTACTCCTTTCTTCTCCTCTGCCAGCCAGACTGGATCTCCATCATCGTGCACAACAAACTTCCTGCAGACCAACAGTGCACCTGGCCCACGCGTAGGCGGTACACAGAGACCGATATGGAGGCGCTCGTAAGCAGTATTGCCGAGTGCCCCGTCACGGATACCGTCGTTTTCGGGGAGCTATGGAAGCGGCGTCTGAAAGCACAAATGATTTCACTTGAGGAGGGAGTACTTGACCACTGGACCTTTGGGAGAATTGCATTGGCTGGAGACGCTGTTCACAAGGTACCATACCTATTGTTTTTCAAAACCGTCATCTCTCTATGGAAAAGAAATTACTCACACGTTCTAGGTCACCCCTAATTCGGCCCTTGGAGGCAACACAGCAATGGAAGATGCCGTAGTACTTGCAAACACCTTGCACGCTCTCCTTGCCATGCACCCTAACAAGAAGCCAAGCGACGTTGAGCTCCGCGACGCCATGCGTCATAGGTACCAGGACGCCCGCGTCGACCGCGCTCGCGCTATAGTAAAGGCTGGAGGTGACTTGACAAGGCAGCAAGCCTACGACGGGTGGAAGGCATATTTCGTGCAGCGGTGGCTGACGCCCATCATCGGGCTGGACACGCTGGCAAGGAAGATAGCGTTATTGTGTGTTACGGCGCCAAAGCTGAGCTATGTGGACTTTGAAGAAGAGCGAGGGATACTGGGCTGGCAGGATACACTGGCTATAGAGAGACAGGGGGGACAGCAGGACAAGGTGGTAAAACAGAGCAATAAGGGGTCGTCATGGAGCCGTTGGAGCGGTGGTTTCGAGGCCGTTTTCCCTCAGATATTTGGCCTTTTGCTGATGTTGTGGTTGGCTATATGGGCTTTTCATCTGAGCTTCTCTGGGGATCATGTTCCTGGATTTAGGGGTGAGGTATGGAAATTTGGTGAGGTCCGTAATGCGACTTGGAGACTCGCCTAGTGAGCGAGCTCAATGGTTTCCGTATATTTGGGCCCAAGGGGGAGCCGAGTTCTAGTATATTAACCTCCCTCATCCCTTGTCTTGATAAAAGTACGCATCGAATTGATAGCTCATGAATGATTAAATACTATTGTACAGAGAAACATGAGAACATAAGAAGAAATTACTTGGCAAGGCTTTGTTTAGGAAGAAATAGGCTTGCGTAAGAATCATGTCCCACTCAACCATAGATCGGCTTGATTTGGAAGCACATCACTCATGTTAGTCGGGAAACCGAAAGAATAGCTCATACCTTTGTTGCAGTTCTATCTTTTTGTTTCGCTCTCTTTCTCATTGCTCTAGTTCGCAGTGTTCATTTGTCCTTGAGCAAGGAACATGTAAGACATATCCACCTGGCACCTCAAATTACCATCTTTATCACTCTGTCCTTTTGCCTTCAATGGCCCCATTGAGTCTCTCAAATCTTCAAGCCATAGCTTCAACCTTTTGTCCACCAAACTTCGTTTTCTAGCGTACGTCAGTGTTCTTGTTCGAAAAGAAGGCCAGATATGAGACCTACCACCAGAGGGCAAGAGCAGACGAAACTGAGCGCAGCAGCCGCCATGAAAAAGGCCCAGACGCTTTTCATGGCATTTGCAATTTCTGGTATAACCAGGGCCTTGTCAGACTCGGAAAGGGCTTTGAACGCGGCGCTGCTGGTACCAGCAATGAGGTTGCCAATCTCGGTGTCGGAGGCGCTCGGGAGGGCATCACCGACTTTGTCCACGGCCACGTTGTGGAAAAGACTACCACTGATTGCGAGGAACAGCACCATGCCAAGATCCTGGGCTGCAATCGGTGCCTGCATTAGCTAGAGACTCACACTGGATAGATATTCAAGGATGGGAGACTTACAAATTGTCATAGCACCAACTGCATTGGCAATCTCACGGGTAGGTACCAGGGACTGCACAATGGCGAAACCCGCAACAATGTAGCATCCGGCACCTGCTCCGACGAGAATATTGTAGCCGTATACTTGAGCGTTGGTTGTATTCTCGTCAATTGTGTCTGCAATCAATTAGAAATGTGGCCTCAAGTTTCAGATGTCAACTTACACATTAGTGCGCTGCCAATGAGGGCAAGGGCACTTCCTCCGATATACCAGACAGGGATCAAGCCGTACTTGGGCATCAGGAACCCGTTAAACATCGAGGCTGATACCATGAGCATAATAAGCGGAAGCAAGCGAACACCAGCCTCAAGAGCACCATCACCCTGGAGATCCATTTCAGTAAGGAATTCAAGAGACACCTGGAAGTCCTACCTTGATAAATTGAAAGTATAAGGGGACGTAATATGTCATGGCCTAGAGCTTGTCAGCCAGCTGAATGTTTTCAATGTCTGGAACTTACAAGAATGATGCCTGACGACAAAAAGACTTGGAGCTGCATGTTGACCAGAGTTAATTGCTTGAAGAAGTGCAAGGGGTATAAGCGGTTCTCCTTTGAGACTAGGGGATGCAGCTTGAGCAAGACAATAAAGGCCACCAAAAGAACGCCGGTTAGAGTCCATAGTGCAATTATGGTGCCCGAATTAAACGAGTAGACTACACCACCAAAGGTGAGGGCGATGGTCAAACAAGTAGATCCTGCAAGAAAGATGACGGCATTGACCCAGTCAACGAGACGCAACTTGTCTGTGAAGCTCTTGGTAGGATTGGGATCAACGTTAGGGAATAGAAGAAAGTAAGCTGGAGCAAAGGCAGCTCCGATGGGAAGGTTGATATAAAACCCCTGATATTATGATAAGTAACTGACAAGCCTAAGAGTGAACAGAAGCTACATACCCATCTCCAAGTAGCGCTGCTGGCTGCAAATGCGCCTCCGACCTGAGAAGAGGGATCAGCATGCAGAGTCGATACGATTTAGGAGATCACTCTTACCACTGGGCCAAGAACACTACCAATGCCCCATACGACAGTGCTCCCAGCAAGATACGCAGGCTTCTCCTGCTGGTTGGAGAGGACTGACACGTACGTCAAGGTTCCTGAATACATGCCAGAGCCGCCCACGCCTGCAATGACACGACCTATGATGAGGGCCTCGATATTAGGTGCAGCGCCACAAATGGCGCTTCCAACCTCAAACAGGACGATGTTGAAGATGTAGACCCATTTGATGTTGAAGACGCCATACACCTTGCCCCAGAGAAGGATGAACATGGTGCCGAGGGCGAAGCCGGTACCGATCCATGACATTAACTCGAGGTGTCCAAAGTCGTTGATTATACTGGGCTGAATATTTGCGACTATGGTGTTGTCCAAGGCGAAGAGCAGCGTCGTTGAGAGCATGGCCGTATATGCGACAGCCCACTGAGTGCAATAATGTCAGCAAAGGAACCTACGTACACAAAGGGTCAACTGCTTTGGGATTGCTCACCCTCCAGCCGTGAATGTTACGAGGGCTGTCTCCATCAACAGATGGATCGCTACCGACGTGCTCACCAGTAGGGTTCTGGCTTCTTGAGTCTGTGGCATCTGTAGGCTTTTCGGTGTACGGCGTGTTGGAGCCCGCCAAGGTACTTTGGTCGCTCATGGTAAGATGATTTCAGTTGTGGGTATAGTGTATCGGTAAAGGAAGGTAGTATCTTGTCTGCATTTCATTCGAGAGGAGAGTGAGATTGAATGGGAAGGCTTGCAGCGAGATTATACCAGTCCGGAAGGTAAATGGGGACGGACACGGGACGGACACGGAAGTGAAGTGGGTCCATCACGGCCGTCTTGCCCGACTCAGAGTTGAGCTGCGGTTGGTCAGATCTTTATCCACTTTATGCGCTAGTCCGCTTAACACCGAGGAAGGCTTCTGATTGGTTGGGTGCGCTTAACGGCTTACACGGAGGTCTTGAGGGTGAAAAGATAACAACGGCCACATTTATCCTAGCTTAATACTGCGTAAAGGCGGTCTATGTACCAGTCTTTCGAAAGACTCTGTGCTGGCTATTGTCGATTCATAAAGTATCCTCTGTTTCGGGCGCAAACAGGGACAAGCAGGAAACCAGTCACCTTTCTTGCCCGTTACATAGAAAGTTAAGTGAGCCGTATATTGTCTGATGGATAAGTACTCAGTAAACCTTTCTGCTATTGCCTCCAGTACATGCCATCGCCCGCATTTCGTGACACCGTGCCTAACTCAGGCAGCCTGGATGTTTCCTTCTTTCAGTCCCTCAAGCTCTAGTTGGTGGCGCCGAAGGCTCCTGTATTCATCCAAAATAGTCTTATAGTCGCTTGGCTTGTATCTAACAAACCATTCTTCAAACGTGTTGCTCTTGCGGAATGGGTTAAGTCCCAGGTCCTTCATGAGCGTGTCTATATACTACTGGTCGTCAGCATATGCACTGTAACATGGCAAGATCACGAGCACTTACAGGAAGATAGTCGTATATGAAATATGAGTGTTTCTTGCCTTGTTCGAGGTACCGTTTTCTTGTCCAAGCATTGAAATTCGCAGCCTCAGTCTCCATCTCTTCTCTTGGCGGGAGGTCCCGCCACCCGAGCATCCAGGATACGCCCCAAAGCGCTTGGAGCTCAGCTGCAAGTGGCGTGAATGCGGAGTGAATATGCCCTGGGAACAGAATCGATCGGTCGCCTCGTGCCGCCAGTTCAGGCACGACTAGACGGCGGTAGTGTCTGTTGGGACCCTGTTCCGTACTTCTGCTTGCCCTGGAATCGCCGTGTTGGCTTGGGGGGTCCCTAAGGTACGGCAAAAGCTCATCCACAGTCTTTTCGGCCTTCTCGTCGAGCACATTCCACCGTGAGAATGCCTTCGTGTCGTACTCAAGGCCGAGTTCATGCCTCAACTTTGGATCGAAGGCATCGTATCCTTTGTCGAAGCCTGTACAGTGGATTACGATGTCTGTCGCGACAGAGTACCCATTCTTCAAGTTCACGACGTCTTTGTGGGAAATTTCCTCAATCTCGGTCGAATGAATAGTAACATCACCGTGGTGAAACGTTTCCCAAAAGTCGGGGGCTGTGGCGATGCCAATGCCACCGCTTCCCCAGAACACTCTGACATGAACATGTGTCAGCCGAGCAGCTCCAAAGCTCACACTGCGGAGGGAAAAGACTTACCCATCACTGTAGGGCCTTGGTCGCAGCCTCTCGGAATTTGGTGTTCTCCAGTATTCTGCGTGCGCGACTGAGATATAGTTCGCCGTGCGCCAATACACGTTGGTCAAGATACGTCCCACCGCAGTATGCTGGAAGAATTTGTAGCAGAAACCAGAAGTGGACATGATGCACGGGCTGAATCCCGAGGCAAATCGAGTTGAGATGTGGTCGGCAATGTTCCACAACCCCATGAACGTTGGTGCATAGAGACTGAATGGGCCAGATTGTCCGTCGCGCATGACCCAGTCGACCTTTTTCCCTGCGCATAGCAGATGGTATACTGCATCATACGAAGACTTGGAACGGCCAACGATGACGGCGCTCTTGACGTTGTTTGTGATGTAATCCTGATATGTCCCGAGATCGAGCGAGTGGATGACAGGCTTTTCAAAGCCTTCTCGCGGCCACTTGGGGATTATGGGACTTGAATTGGCGCCTGTGGCGTAGACAAGCTTACGGCATGTCAGAGGGTTTTCCCCCTTTATATCAAGGATCCATTCATCCGAACTCGACCCCCTCTTCACTTTTTCCACGCGGGTCTTTAGGCGCATGCGGGGCATCAGGTTGTGGTCTTTGGCAAAGCCTTCGAGATACTTCTGGATTGTTTTCCCAGAAACAAATCCATCCGGCGACACTTCTTCCTCTGGCATGGGGTAGAACGAATACTCAAACAAGGGGTGACTGATCTGAGCGAAGAGACTTGGGTAGATGCGCTCCTTGGACCAAACTCCACCGACCGTCTTGCCATCATCGATGATGAGAAGATTAGTCTCCGGTGCCAGTTCGAGGAACGTCCGGGCAGCCATCAGGCCATACCATCCTTTCATTTCTTGTCAGCCGCACAACAAGTTAGTACATGCCTAGGCTGACGGCTTACCAGCACCAACGACGATAACATCAAACGTCTCGGTTTCGCTCATTGCTACGTTGACCAAGCCGCAACAAATTGGAAACAAAATGAAATAAACAATATTTACATATTGAGACTCGAAGGGGCCCGTTTCGTGGATCCTACGAGTCCTCTTTATTTGGCTCGCATCTCTCCTCCGCTCAACTCCACCCCGACTCCGCTCCAGTTCCGCCCCGATTCCGCGCTGTCCGGGACCCATTCCGGCTTACCCTACGGGCGGCCGAACGGCATCGCCCTCGGATCGGCCGTTCCGCATTTTCTCCAACGGTGTCCGTAGATGCAGCGGAGATGGGTATAACGCGGAACGAAACTTTCTGTCCCCTTTTTTTCAGTATTGAGTCTAGCAGGCTAGAAGTATCAAGGGCGATTGTTTTATAGATATAAATCCGAGAGGAACTCACAACTCAAAATTGACATTCACCCCGGCGCAATACGAATAACACCAAGCTCGATTAGAAATCGACATCGAGATCGAGCCAGACCTTTAGAGTATACACTGAGAGATACAAGAAACTCATCCATTCAGCAATACGACAATGCCTCATTTTCGGGAGTCATCCTCAAACTCCTCGAGCGCAGACCCTGAGCTCAGCCCTCAGAACTCTCACCAGCGCATTGTCAGCGATGACGAGTATCCAGTCTTTTCACCTCAAGAGCTGCCACTAAGCCAGCAGCTCGAACCTATTGCAGTTGTTGGAATGGGTGAGATCTGCCACTTCCCCCAATGACCCTGCTTTCACTGACGCTTTAAAAAACAGGATGCCGTCTCCCTGGCGATGTCAGCTCTCCATCCGACTTCTGGAAATTGATGATGGACAAGAGAAGCGGTCAGACGCCAAAGGTGCCTTCTTCGAGGTTCAACATTGACGCGCACTACCATACGGATAACAACCGACCAGGCAGCTTTGGGGTCCTCGGCGGTTATTTTCTCAACGAGACACTGCAAGAATTTGATCCAGCCTTCTTCGGTATCACACCAGTTGAGGCTACGTGGATGGGTATGTTCATTTGATAGTGGAGAGAGTTGTATACAATAATTCCAAGTCGTTACTGAGACAGTTCTAGATCCGCAGCAGCGAAAACTCCTCGAAGTTGTTTACGAAGCCTTTGAGTCAGCCGGCTTGACGCTGGACCAACTCTCTGGGTCCGACACAGCCTGCTTTATGGCCACGTTCACGGCCGACTTCCAGCAGATGTCGTTCAAGGAACCGTCGTTTCGTCACAGCCTGGCCGCTACCGGTGTCGACCCTGGTCTTTTGAGCAACAGGGTCAGCCACGTCTTCAACCTCCGAGGCCCCAGCATCGTCGTCAACACGGCCTGTTCCTCGTCCGTCTATGCCCTTCACAATGCATGCAACGCACTCCGCACCAACGAGTGCTCCGCCGCAGTCGTCGGTGGCAGCAACCTTATCTTGACTGTTGACCAGCACATGAACACAGCCAAACTGGGCGTGCTGTCGCCGACGTCAACATGCCACACCTTCAATAGCTATGCCAACGGTTACGGGCGTGCCGAGGGTGTCGGTGCCATTTACCTAAAGCGTCTGAGCGATGCTGTCCGGGACGGTGATCCCATACGCGGTGTCATTCGGTCAAGCGCAACAAATAACAACGGAAAGGCGCCTGCTGTAGGTATCACGTACCCTGGATTTGACGGACAAAGGAACGTCATGAGACACGCGTACCAGCGTGGCGGTTTGGATCCCATGCTCACTGGGTATTTCGAGTGCCACGGAACGGGGACGGCCATTGGAGATCCCCTCGAAGTCCACGCAGTGTCCGACATTATGAACGCGACGAGGACGGAGGCAGACGGGCCATTAAGCATTGGTGCTGTGAAGACAAGCATCGGACACAGCGAGGCAGCCAGTGGACTGTCTGCCGTCATCAAGGCTATCCTAATAGTGGAAAGGGGTATCATCCCCCCAACTCGTGGTGTCACCGAGTTGAATCCCAAGATCGACTGGAAGGGATGGAAGGTCCATGTACCTACTGATCCGACCCCGATTCCTAAGCACTTGCCTGTCATGCGAGTGAGTGTTAACTCTTTCGGGTACGTGCCAGTTGATACAGCCCATCCTGGCCATCACTAACTATCGCAGATATGGCGGCACAAACGCTCATACCATCGTTGAGAGCCCCAAGTCCCTGCTTACCTCTCCGCAGAAGTACAAGTATTCCATGTCCGGGTCGGCCACCAAGGCCAAGCTGGTGCGCGGAACAGTAAGCCGAAATAGACCGTATCTACTGGCCTTCTCGGCCCACGACATCGGAGCTCTGAGGCGTAATGCAGCGGCCACCGGCAAGGTTGCCGCCAACTACAACCTCCTTGACCTGTCCTTCACCCTCGCCAATCATCGCACCCGTTTCCAGAGCAAGGGCATGGTAGTTACGACACCGGCCACCCTCCAGACGGCATTTGCAGACGAGATGCCTGACTTGGTGATCGCCAACAAGAACCAAACAACGCGCACCCTCGGTTTCATCTTTACCGGCCAAGGAGCGCAATGGGCAGGCATGGGTGCGCAGCTGATGACCTACTACCCGACGTTCCGCAACGCAATCCGTCGTATGGACTTGGTGCTTGAGGACCTGGAAGATGCCCCCTCGTGGACACTAGAAGAGAGTCTTCTCGAGAACCCAGCAACTTCCCGTATTAGCGAGGCCGAGTTCTCCCAGCCTCTGTGCACCGCCCTCCAGGTTGCTCTAGTTCAGCTTCTCCAACTCTGGGGCATCCATCCATCAGTGACAGTGGGGCACTCTTCTGGCGAGATTGCCGCTGCCTTTACCGCCGGCTATCTTTCCGAGGCTGAAGCTATTCTGACGGCCTACTACCGGGGGCAAGTTGTCAAGTGCATCGACTCGGCAGGTGCCATGATGGCTGTTGGTCTCGGTGCTGAGGCTGTGACACCTTATCTCGAAGCGTATCAGACTGAGGTAGTGATTGCTTGTCATAACTCACCAGCTGGCGTCACTCTAAGTGGCAATGCTGATACTTTGAAGGCAATCGAGACAGCACTTCAAGCAAAGGGCATCTTTGCCCGCCTCCTCAAGACCAATGGCAAAGCTTACCACTCCCACCACATGCACCCAGCGGTCGAAAAATACGAGGCTCTCCTTCTAAAGGCGAAGCAGAGCAGCCTCCCGAGTCCTGTGCTTAACAAGGCCAAGATGTTATCGTCTGTGACCAACTCTGTGCTCCCAGAGGATGCCGTCCTCGACGAAAAGTACTGGAGCGCCAACCTCGTCAGCTCAGTCCTCTTCAACCAGGCAGTGCAGACCTCGCTCACAAATACACACTTCAATATTGACACATTGATCGAAATCGGACCTCATTCGGCTCTCTCAGGGCCTATTCGACAGATCAAGACGGAGCTGAACGCTGACAAGGTTCAGTACCTACCAACTCTCGTACGCGGCTCCCCGTGTGCAGAGCAGGTGCTCAAGTTAGCTGGTGAATTGTTTGTGCGCGATTATCCGGTCAATCTTTCAAAGGCCACAACCATCGAGGAGACTTCTCCGTCTGGCAAAACAATTTCACGGAGCGGCCACCTCATCGTGGACCTGCCCCCTTATCAGTGGGACAAGACCAAGAAGTTTTGGGCCGAATCTCGCAAGAGCAAGGAGCACCGCTCGCCACGCTTCCCGCGTCATGATACTCTCGGCCAGCTTATAGTCGGTGGCGCCTTGACCGAGCCAACGTGGCGAAACGTTCTCCGCCTCAAGGACCTCCCCTGGCTCCGAGATCACTCCCTAGGAGGGGAGGCAGTTTTCCCAGCCGCCGGCTATCTTTCCATGGCGATAGAAGCTGCTACTCAGCTCAACGAGATGGCAGAGACTCCGCATGAGATTTACTCTTACACTTTTAGGGATGTCAGCATCCAACAAGCCCTAGTGACTCCGGATGACGACGACGGCATCGAGCTTCTCTTTAACATGCGCCCCTCGCGCCTCAGCACCGAAGACACCGTCACACAATGGTGGGACTTCAACGCCTCGTCTGTATCGTCAGAAGGGCACGTTAAGAGCCACATGGCGGGAAGAATCCGCATCAACGCCAATAGACGCAGAGCCGTCGCTAGAACAGTGCCCAACCTGCCTCAGCGCGCCTCGGGGAAGCTCTGGAACCAGGCCCTCAAGAAGGCCGGTTTCAACTACGGTCCTACGTTCCAAGACATGGACAATATTACTTTTGACGGCACGTCTTACTGCGCACATGCCACAACCAATGTCAAGACGGCCGTGATGAAGGGAGAGTCTCGCCATGTACTGCACCCAGCCATTCTGGACTCGTGCCTGCACCTCATGATTGTCGCCATCTGGGCCGGTCGCGCCGGTGCGATGAAATTTGGCGCCGTGCCCGTCAGCGCCGAGGAGATTGTCATATGGAAGCCAAAGGCAGCTCAGCTGGCTGATGGTGCCGCCGCAAAAGCCTTCTCCTGGATCGATCCGCGCGGCCAAAGGCTATTCAATGCCCACAACCAACTCATAGCAGGCGACGGACAGGTCCTCATGGAAATTAAAAGCATGCGCTGCACTGCGTATGAAGCTGCTATCCCGCAGCGGCTGGAGGCAGCTAGCCAACCGCAACCTTACGGCGAGATCGTCTCCAAGCCGGACTTCTCACTCCTCCGTGGCGCCCAGGAGCATTTAGACCTTGCAGATTATATCGACCTCGCCCAGTTCAAAATACCAGCCTTGAAGGTTCTTACCACGGACGCATCAGTTGCCGCACTTCTCTTAGCTAGACTTCCTGAACTTCGCCTGACGGTAGCCATCGATAGCTCAGATTATGCTGCAGTCGAAGCGGAGCTAAGCAAGTTCAAGAATGCATCTTTGAAACCTCTTGCGATGAAAATCAGCCTAGCAGCACAGTCTTTTGAGAATCTCAAACACTCTTTTGACGTTGTCGTATCTCCTAGCACCTCCCCCGAGATGCTACAGAACATCTCCGAGCTCCTACTGGAAGGCGGGAAAGCTGTTTTAAGAGAAAATCCATCTGTGACCGACCAAAACCTCAAAGACGCTGGGCTCTCAGGATTGGAGTCATTCCTGGGGCAATCCATGTTCATCACGTCGAGTAGCAAGAGCAGCAAGCCTGCAGTAGCACCCGTTCAGCTGATGTACTATACTAATCCCACCCCATATATGTCTCGCTTAGAGCTTCAACTCAAGAATGCAGGCATAATGACCCAGCGAATCAAGCTGGGAGATCCTTGCCCAACCGGTGCCAATGTCGTCGTCTTGGCCGACCTTGAACGGCCCCTCATAGCTAACATGTCGGAATCCGAATTCCTACACATCCAAGAGGCTCTCAGCGAAGCCTCTAGGATTCTGTGGGTGTCCTGTGGCGGAGCCTCAGAGGACAACATTAGCCCTGACTACGCAATGACATGCGGGCTCCTCCGTTCGCTTCGTTCCGAGCGAGTTTCTCTCAACGCTACACTTGTCAACTTTGTCCCCAATGACCTCGATTCCGACGAGTTCAGCTCACGAACGGTGTTCTTGGCATCCGCCCTCTTCGGGGGCGAACGGGAGCTCGAGACAGAGTACCTTGCACGAGACGGTCAGCTTCTTATAAACCGGCTCGTCCCATTCGATGGGATAAATCAAAGACATGGGCACGCTGGAGACGAGGCACGACCGCAGCCTTTCGACCCTGAAGCCAGGCTGGTTGGTATAGCCAAAGCCGGGAGAGTCGTTTTCGAGCACGCGTGCTTGGATACAGAGCCTTTGCAGCCAACTGAGGTTGAGTTCAGGGCATTGGCAACAGGCCTTACCGGAGAGGACCAAACCATCATATCGGGTGCCTCTTTCGGGACTGACTTTAGCCATGAAGCCGCTGGCATCGTCACACGTATCGGCGACGCAGTTTCCAAGGTTTCTGTTGGCGACCGCGTCGTTGCCTTCAGCTCGGACAAGTTTTCTAACTTCCAGCACGTCCAGGAGTGTTTAGTGCAGAAGCTCCAAGCCGAAGAAGAGTACGCTACCATGGCTAGTCTTCCCATGCACTACGCAGCCGCCGTCTACGGTCTCGAGGCTCTGGCGAGACTCCAGGCCGAGGAATCCGTTCTCATCCTTCCAGGATCAGGACTACCTGGAGCAGCTGCGATCAGAGTGGCACGGGCACTTGGGGTCCTCCCATACGTTGCTGTACATGACCTCTCTGAAGCAGAAGATGTGGAAGCAACTTTTGACCTTCCCAGAAGCAAGATCCTGGTTGACTATTCACCTGAGCTGTTGCATGACTACGAGATTGACGTGGTGTTTTCAGGCAGCTCTGTCGAGCCAGCTGTAGCACAAGAGTCTTGGAGGAACCTACCGGCCTTGTCACGATTCGTGAGCTGTGGTAACGTGTCTGCAGCCTCCGTCCTTGACTCTGCTGCTGCAGCTCGAGGAGCAAGCTACCTGTCTGTCAACGTTGTCGGTCTTTTCAAGAAGCCTGGCATCCTTGGCCGACTGCTCGAGCGTATCGTCACCCTGTTCAGGGACGGTTCGATCCCTGCACCGCTCTTGACCGTTCGCAATATCACAGAGATCAACGATAGCATCGCCCCCTCTTACCCCTCGTTCACCAGCGCGGAAACTATTCTCGTCCACGAAAAGGGCAGCGGCACTGTAGACGTTCTTCACACCCACCCACACCTACAGTTGCACCCAGACGCCACTTATCTCCTTGTAGGATGCCTCGGAGGCCTCGGGCGTAGCCTCACAACGTGGATGATGAAGCGGGGAGCGCGCAACTTTGCGTTTTTGTCCAGATCAGGCACGGACTCAGAGCAGGCAGCCATCTGCATTGGGAATTTGGAGTCCCGAGGCGCCAAGGTGCAGGTCTTGAGGGGTGACGCTGCTGTCAAGGGAGATGTGGAAAAGGCTGTAGCTTCTATTCCGTCTGATCGACCCATTCGTGGCATCGTCAATGCAGCCATGGTTCTACAGGTAAGCGGTTTCCATGCTTTACAATCCGCAACCACTGAAAGACTTTGGATTGTGTGGCAAGTAGTTTCCCATGGGACTAACAGAAATTACAGGATGGTCTATTCCAAAACATGAGCTACGACAGCTGGACGAGGTCCATCCGACCAAAGGTCCTCGGCAGCAAACACCTCCACGAGACAACCGCAGACATGCCCCTGGACTTCTTCCTCATGACCAGCTCCGTATCCGGAATTCTCGGAACCCCCGCTCAGGCCAACTACGCCGCGGCGAACTCTTACATGGACGCTCTCGCGCGGCTGCGTCGTTCGGAGGGCAAGCCTGCATGCGCCGTTATTCTCCCCATGGTCCTGGGGGTCGGCGTCGTCGCCCAGAACCTGGATCTCGAGGGCTCCCTCAAGCGCAAGGGCATGTACGGCATCGACGAGGAGGCCTTGCTGAATGCCTTCGAGGTCTCTATTGTAGAGCAGCAGCTACACCTGCAAGATGAAGGCGCTGGCATCGACCACCTCGTCGTCGGCCTGGACCCTGCCGAGCTCTACAAAACAAGCCAGGAGGCGGAAGGTGACGTTGACGCCTTCTGGGCCGCAGACCCGCGTTTCTCCTTCCTCCTGGACGCTATGAAGCAGCACGGTGGTGAAAACCACAGCGGTAACGAAGCAGGCTCGATCCTAACACAGGTCAAGGCCGCCGCCGAGTCGCCAGCGCAAGCAGTGTCCCTGGTGCGCAACCACTTCGTCTCCAAGCTAGCGCGTGTGCTGCTCCTTGACCAAGACGAGTTCGCAGACGACGACTCCGGGCGCTCGATTGCGAGCTACGGCATCGACAGCATGATTGGCGCCGAGCTACGGAACTGGATCTTCAAGGAGCTAGCGCTAGATATTGCTTTCCAGCAACTTCTGAGCCCGTCGCTGACAATTTCCAGGTTTGCTGAGCTGGTTTGCGCTACTCAGGGGATTGTTAGTGAGAGTGAGTAGAAGATGATGCGTCGTATGTAGGAATGATAATGGGAAGCCTCAAAAGAAATGGAGAGCTTCAGACCGCAACGAGATTAAAGGGGTTCGGTTTTCATGATTTGGTTCTAGAAAGATTCTTCTCAATTATAACTTCATCTTATGTGCGTTACACGGCACGCACACACGACAATCCTCAACTCATTCTTACATCAAGCATAACTGCAGTATTGAGACAAGTGTTGAATTCCATGAGCTGGATGTGGTCTATTGTCCAGTTTGAGCAACAGGGCACACCTAGCTCATACGCAACGCAACGTTCACGTCTATATGAACACCATCTCGCCCAACATCGTCACTCAAGTCGCTCAGCAACGCAGTGCCAACGAGTTGAAGCCATTCTTCTCATCCCACTCCTGAAGTTTCGTCTCTACGTGTGCTACACTTCGGTGCCAGTGTCCACCCGACTCTTCAATGTGGCCCAACGCCGCAAACAGCAGCCTTGACGATGCCACGACGCCGTTGACGCTGTCGCGACTCCCGCCCTGCACGAGCTCGCGATGGAAGGCCTTCAACGCCATGGTAAGTGGCCACGCGATAAAGATGGCCTGCAGCATGATGATATCACTGTCTACTTTCCACGGTGATGGAAGGTTGAGTCGCACTGCCGTGGATATCTGAAACGCAGCCGCTGTGGCACGCCTCTGGCTCTCGGCCGTCATCAGCGGCGGAAGTCCCTGCTCCTCACTCTGAGCAATGGCCGACTCATGTAAGAAGATCTCGGCTGCGCGTAGGTTTAGATACAGACTGAAGGCGACGGGGTCCTCGCGAATAGACACGGCGTTGAGGTGCTGCTTTAGCATTCCAAAGAGCTGATCCGTCTTCTTAACCAAGGCGCAGTAGCCGTCCCAAAACCCAGCCGCGGTGCGTTCCTGTCCGTGGTCGAAACAGCGCAGGGCTAACTCAACCATCAGAACACAGCCTGCGTAAGACGACATCTCTGGGCTCGCTCCGGTGCCTATGTCTGACAGGAACGGCATCCTGAGCGGGACCAGATCAGATCTCAATAAGCCTGGCGACGGCAAGTTGATGTGAAAATTCTGTAGATGGCATCAGCTTAGTACCAGACAACTAAATGGGTTTGATCGCACCTTGATGTCGCCGAACATGCATTGCCATCCGGTACGTGTCTTGACATAGCTTTGCAGTATGTACAAGGCCCAAAACGTGCGTCTCCGTTCCTCGAGAAGAACCTGATCGGTCGTTTCCGGAAGGCTCACACCAGAGCCATCCTGGCTTCCAGTATCTTGTGTCCCATCGACCTCGTCGGTCTGGTCCATCTGAGGCAGTCTCAGAAGCCTCGAAAGCATCGCAGCACGTCCCAGCGTCATCCAGCTTCTTTCCAGCTTCCCATCCATTGCCTCAAATCGACCGATAAACAGCAAAGCCTGCAGGAGATTTATCTCTTCCAATTGGCCATCTCTTTCGCACTTTTCGGCATAGTTGCGCGCTCGAACGTAGCAAGTAGACTGCCTGTTGTGGTGGGCAGAAGAGTGAGTGCAGCCGGCGAGGGCCACAGCATAAATTAGAGCATGTATAGCAGGGCCACCTCCCACAGACTCTGCAGTAAATCGATCTCTATTCAGAAATGGAAAGGAAAAGTAGATGAACTCAAAGTAATAGTTGTGCAAAGTATTCAGTTCGGCTGGTGAGAGGTCTTCTTCTGTGCCGCTTTGAGGTAATGATTGGGGCGAAAGGCGGTTGAGGAGATTATCGAGCGGCTCGAGGGCTGTTAGCTGACTGGACCAGTCGAGAGCCATATTAGAGTCGGCCCGTGCGTTGAAGAGATCAATATCCAGCATGGGTGAGCCATTCGCCAGCAGATCTATCGGGTTGCTAGCAACAGATTGAGCTACCGATACCGGCACAGATTGGACACGTGCTGTCGTCGTTTCCGGTAACTGATACTGCGAGCTTCGCCGGGAGCTCCTGTCAGGCGTGATGGGATCAAATGTGTCGGGCCAGTGCGACGGTATAACAGGTGCCGTGACGTCCGATCGTGATCGTAAGCTCACCGAAGCTGTTGCTGCTCTTGGAGCGTCGAGGGCGAGTTGGGCCTCGGTCTTGGCCAGCCGCTCCTGGAGCTGTTGCAGCTGTTGGTCGCGAGTGCGACGCTGAGAGACTTGATTGTAGCCGCACGGTTGATTGAGCCGTTCACATCGTCTTAGTAGTAGGTAAGAGAGTCAGCTCCCAACAACGCTTCTTGGAAAAGACAAGACGAACCTGCACTTTGGCAGGGCCCTGTCACATCGGACTTTGCGCTCTCTACTCGAAGATTGAGTTGTTAGTATTCTATTGCATGTCCACAAGTAGAACTAGAAGGCTCGCCTGTAAATCTCGCACGCGTTGCGGGCCGTAAATGGAGAGCCGCCAGACGGTGATCTTATCATCTCAAATCACTTTGTCCTCTTTGGCTCGGGGCAACTTGGGCTAGCCTGGTCGTATGAGACTTTACTTTGTGTGCTCATTACTTGATATGAGAAGATACTCGTTTAACGCGAGTGAGGGGAAGTGAAAGGGTGACGACTTCCTGCGGCCAACAGCCGAAGAAAAGACAAGGATCCAAAAGAGGCAATTCGGTTTACCCACCAACTTGTATGCCAACTGCATAATAAAGAAAACCGCATCAGGAAGTAGCAGCCTCAATTTATAGTTACAAGCTAAAGAGTTAGCTGTTAAGTATAGGGATCAGACAAGGACAAGATTATATTTTTTTTATTTTTTCTTTCTTTTTTGTTTCTTTTTTAGTCAGCTTCGAGACCTCTTGTGTTTTCACTGCTGGCCTGTCACCCTGCAGTCCTCCAGTTATGATACCACATCCAATTGTGGCAGGAGGACATGCTGCTAGCTGACGCTATGCCATGAGTCTTGTATTCAAGCCACTATCTGACAAACGGGCTTCTACGGAAATGACAGAATAATCGGAGTATTACTTGGGCCATTCGATGCAAATGTGTTCACGGTGACGACAACCATTTTTGGGCAAAAGACTAGAAATCGATTGGGCTCTTGTATTATCGCATCTAATCTCCAGGTAAGACTGGCCCCAGAATGTCCAGAAGGTCAAGTGTGCTAAGCTGGCCTCGGGTCTCTTCATTCAGCGAGTGTCTCTCGAGAAGGTCTTGCCTCAAGGCTGTCGAATTTATGTCAGACCCAGATGGCCTCATTGTAAAATCCAAGTAATAGCCCATTGTCCCCTGTCCAACGCTGTCAACACCCCTGCATGTAAAGAGTTCTAGTCTTAACTTAAACCCTTGGCTAAAATATATAAGTAAAGTGTTGTAGTCTTAACTTGAACCGTTAGCTAAAATATATAAGAGTTTTAGTTTTAACTTAAACCCTTGCCTAAAATATATTAAAGTAATAACTATAAAAGATCCCTGCTAATAGGTATTACTGTGTTATTATCTGTCTGTTTATTATATTAGTCGGTTCAGAATTGTCCTTACCATATTTAGTTAATATTTCACAGGCACTTTTGAATTTCGCAAGCCCCAACCAACAGCTTATATTATATATTATATATATTGTTGCCATGCGTATGTATGTATATATGTTTGTTTGTTTCACTGCAGGCTGTGCAATGGACAATCTGCAGCGACGCTGTCAGGTTGAGGAAACAGCAGTCAACTTGATTGAAGCAAGGGTTTGATCATTGATTTATTGCCCCTGGTCACCTTTATGGTCTGATCACTCCAAATACATATATGGTCGTTGTTGTTTATACCATGTACCACTTTCAACATGATGATATCACTGTCTACCTTCCACGGTGATAGAAGGTATCAAGTCATATTCTCGTTATCAAAACACCACTACGCTGATAGTATTGCTTGTACTTACTTATATCTTACCTTTTTAATCTATTCCTCGTATTCTCTGGGGACCTATCGAAGACAGTTGTTATAGATGTATCACCGCCCTATATAAACCTGCAGAGATGTTTTAGATGACGCATAAGAATAGGACATATTTCTAGCTGCAGAAAACAAATATAAAATTAATTACAACTCGCGCTGATTCTGATAATCTTAAGGCAACTACTGGCCTACTACTAGTGATTTACATAGATTAAGTCCAACAGCAAATAATAAGCATCTCCATCATGGACAAAACTGGGCCGGCTATTCCACCAAGATTAGATGTCGTCGTCAATAGGGTCCAGTCCCTTTGGCGCCCCAATGCGTGCCTCGAACCAGAATCGAAGCCTCTCAACCAAAGCCCTGTCAGCCATGAAGCGCGCAAAGTCAGCTGGGTTTGTGGTAGTTTCATTGCGAAGATCAGGGAAGCCTTCAGGCGTCGGCAAGTCGCGGCGTATAGGCCAGAAGCCCCCAGCAACAGCAGCACTATTTTGATACTCCGGGCTAAGGATGTAGTTGTGGAGGAGCTTGGCTCCCTCTGGGTGGGGAGCATCCTTGAGGATAGCAGCGGTCTGCGGCCAGGACACATATTGGGCATGCGTAGGCTGTGAGAATTTCAGAGGCTTGGAAGATCCAAACCCTCCACCAGTCGCGAAAAAGGCAGCTTGGGTGAAGTTATCACTGCTGGCAATGGTTCCGGGCGTTGCCGTGCCTCGAACCCACCGGGGGTTTTGTTTAAGCAGGGCGTCAAACCAAGAAACTCCGTACTGTTGCATGCTTTGGGACAGTTAGCAAGTTCCTGTAAAAGCCATCACGGTACTTACATAAGATAGAAGCCATAGAGTACAGCATCGTCGTCATTGGGATAAGTCAAGACAAGCTTATCCTTAAATTCAGGTCGAAGCCAATCGTCATATTCAACGGGCTCCTTGATACCCTTGAGCTTCTCTGTATTCCATCCACCGGACCAGAAGTAGACATATACACCGTACCAAGATGCGGTAGTGTCCTTGAACGCATGGTCGATCTGGTCGAATCCGTTTGGTGCATAGTTGAGCAAGGACCCTTCCTGGGACCATCGGGGGTAATCCTGCAGAGTCTGTAGGATGATGCTGTCCACATAGACTGCGTCAGATCCCCCAGCAAGCATTTGATCCAGCCTACCATCATGGTACTTGGATAGATCAACCGTCAAGTTGAGCTTGATGCCGGGGAAGCGTTTCTCGAACGCTTGTATGAGGCCATCATGCTGGTTCTTTTCGTCGCCGCCATGCCACACAGTGACAGTATCGCCCTCCTTCAGAGCGGCCTTGTAGATTTCGTCAATGGTTCGGTTTTCCCTTTCGAAAGGACTGTTGAACCCAAGGACCTGGTCGTATCCTAGAGCCGTGGTGGCTAGGTACGCAATCGATAATAAATGCCGAATCATAGCTGGGGCTTAAGATGCTGCAGCTACTATACGCTGTGCTATAACTTGAGTTCTGGGTAAGGTAGGTAGGGTAGAGTGGAAGAGGAAGACAATGGTGATTCCCTAAATTCTTGTTAAACGCGCTCATGGTTTAAATATACGAAAAATATACACAATACGGATACGGCCATGCCGATAAAACGGACCTATCCGATAATCCATGATTACGTATATAAGGTTTGATTACAAGTGCCGTGCGCCGTTCGGTTCGGCGTGGGATAGACACAATCCCGCACGGTCACCACTACTACTACCTACTTCCATTATTAATCACAAGAAAATTTGCCAGGGTTACCCAAGTCTCTCTATGATCTGATAGGCTGATATAAGACTATAAGTCTCGTATAGTGCAAGTGTCATGTAGCTATGATTCGTAACCCTTACCTAGTTATCAGGAGTCGACACTATGTACATAGTAGTACTATGTAGAGCCTTATTAATACGTCAGTGCTCTCAACTTCAGTTGCCCAATCAGGTTAGGTATAGTAGTGCCAGTGGCATGTAGCTATGATACACAACCCTTACCCAGGTAGTTGTCGGGAGTTGACTAGAGCCTTATTACAACGCGTGATACGTAAGTGCTATCATGTGTTACTCTCTCAACTTCCGTTGCTCAATCGGGTTAGGACCGTTAGGGATAGTAGTGCACATCGGTCCCCATTGCGTACATTTACATGGCGCCTTTTATATTCTTACAAACCCGCTGGTAAACCAACAATACACTCTCAACCGTAGTTAAACCCCCTTCCTTTTAGAGCGGTGTTCCCCAAAACGCCACAGATGCACCATCCCTCCTGTCGTGATATATCCTTCATTGTCCCTTGTCCCCCGGCCGATCCTTGGCCGTAAGCCCATGTATCCTCTCGCCGCGCTTCTCCATCTCCTTCTGCCTCGAGAGACGGACATCCTCAGGAAGACCCCACCACTCGCGCATAAAGTCCTCCTGGGCCTGGGCCATACGTGCCTTGCGCTCCCGCTCGCGCTGGCGTTCTATCCGGAGGGCGAACCACTCCTCGCGGGCAGCATCGTGGGCGGTCTGTGTGGCGTGCAGCTTCATGCAGCTGTTCATGACGCGGTGCTCGGCGCGGCAGGCGAAGGAGACGGTGAATGTGCGGCCGAGGGCGCATGCGGCAAAGGCTGGTGGTCGTTAGTTCCTGTCCTGCTTGCGCTCCGGCAGGGACTGGGCTAGACTCACCCTTAATCTCCTCGGCGCATTCGTTTCGCACCTTTTGGTAGAAGATGTCGCGGACCTGTGCCTCTTGCGACGCTGATAGAGGTAGGGGATTCCTTGACGGGACTCCGAGCTTGGCCTCGGGCAGCTGGGGGTTCTGGGCGGCCATTGCGGCCATGGAGGGAGGTGGGGAGCTTGGGTTCGTATAGAGGACGCCCGCTCGGCTTTCTGCATGGGCGAATATGCCGTCGAGATGTCGCTGGCGGCTTGTCTGAGTCGAGATATTGCGCTGGAGCCGTATCGGACGAGGAGCTTGCGGGCCGAAGTGGGTGGTGAGCCCACGAGAGTGGCAGAATTACCCGACCGCCTTCCCCTTTGGCAGTAATAGATAGACGATCGCACTGAAGGTTATCCCCGGCGGATTAGTCACTATTATAGTGGGGTTCTAGGCAACATTTGAGGCTGCAGTCGGCCGTAGCAGACTTAGCACAATCAACGCACTTTTTGTGGCCGCGCGCACATCATTATTTCAGACTTGATTTAACTTACCCCAGACTTGGATAGATAATTGAACACAAGACAAGGAAAATTTCACGTTTGATCTCCATTTTACAAGGTACTTTGTCTGGTCTCTTCGAATGAGTTACAGACTTCTATCGCTAATCGCATGAGAACAGTGTAAGCTTTAGAGACTGGCTCAACTTGCTCTATAAAATATAACCTTATTATTGAGTCAGAGTAAAAGATGTCTGTCCTTCCAATGCCAGTTATGCAACTCCTCTTTTTATTGACTCGAAGCACATATACATCAAAGCTCATCGTTCTGACCTTCGCGTTAAGGATCAGTCACTAAAATCAACAGAACCCCCCTCTCCTGAACCAGCTCATAAAGGGCTTTTAAGAGACGAGACTCTTATCCTGCGATGGCTATTTGGATATGGTGGGAGGCCCAAGGTATCGACTCCATGGCCAGATGTGCCACTTACAACTTCACGCTCACAGCTGTATTCGACTATCAAACGCGTCAGATTTCTCAGCATCGACATCGATCATCTTGTGGTGAAAGACGGTGAAATCCAGAGCTTTCATATTGGCATCTCGATACTTGACACCCAATCTCTTCAGAACATAGTGTATCCTGCAACCTTGCCAGAGACCAATCTAGCTTCCCATGTTATAAAATCCCATCACTGGTTTGTCCAAGACACGAATTCCTTGCACAGATACGACAATGTATTCCTGTTTGGAAGACGCAGTACAATTACACTCGCCAATTTTGAAAAGAAACTCGGCAAGCATACGCTTGTTCCCAATTTCGTGTTCATCTTCCACGGAGGCATACAAGAGCACTACGTACTGGAAAAACTAGCAGGTTCTCTTAAGCCGCTTTATATCATCGACACTGTCAAAGCTGCGCAGAATCCCCTGCAGCTTTCCTTTAGAGCTAGCTTGAAATACTTGCTCCGATACTTTGAAATTCCGCATAGGCAACTTCATACAGCCGGTAATGACACGCATTTCACCCTTCGAGCTTTACTCGTGATTGCCGTGAAAGATGCGGAGCTGCAGTCTGGACTGAGACGGCCACCAGATTGGGTATCGGTGTTCAAGGCGATTGCTCGAGCACCTCTACCTCCGCTACCGCCCAGCAGACAAGAAAAGGCGGCTATGAATAGATGCAAACAGAGGCAACGACGTATAGAAGAGGCTGAGAAAGAACAAGCAGAGACAGAGGCAGAGGGGGTCACGACACTGTCACCGCCTGATGCTCCAACAACTGGCAATTAGAGTTGTTAATGTACCAGTGTGGACAGCTTCACGCCGCCAAGCGACAAAACAAATTGCATGCCCAAGAAACAGCCAATAATTACCTGTTTTCCAAGACGTTGTTGGTGGTCTTTCTAGCCATCTCCAGGCAGCATCGCCTTGTTATTGGTGCTGTTTCGGCTGTCAGAGCCTCGGTGTAACCCCAGTCAACCAACACAGGGAACCGGTTGGACAAAGTTCAAACACCAAACGTTGTATCATCGTGCATGTCAAAAAAGGCTTCAGCATGCTGTATGCTGTATGCGGGGTTGATAAATTACTTCACCAGGTGTATATGTGTATATAAATGAGCATGAGCTCACCATCTTTCCCACTTAGCTAACCCCTAATTCAACGCTCAGCATGGAACCGACTACTGCCACTGACCCCTCCGAGGGCTCTCCCTCAGTCCAAAGCCTTCTCGCTGCTGTGACTCTGGCTCTGGACAAGCGCGCAGGCAAGGACATCTTTGCCATCGGAGGCAATGTTGAAGACGACAAGACTGCCTCCAAATCTTACTCGACGATCCGATGGGATCGCAAAGACCAGGGCTACTCTAGCGCCCTCAAACTGCCCATGGATGATGACCCTGTCACTCAAGACGCCTTCACTTCGCTCCTCAAGGACTGCGAGCCTGCTACCTTTGGCTTTGGTAGCGAGGAAGTCTTCGACGAGGAGTATCGAAAGGCTGGAAAGATGGACACGGATGATTTCTGCACCAGCTTCAACCCGTATGAGTCTGGTATCGTCGACACTATCAACCAAGTCCTGGCTCAGGGTGGACATTCTGATGACAGAGGTCTCGGTGTCAAGGCTGAGCTTTACAAGCTGAATGTGAGTTTGACTAGAGCACGTCTATAACGCCTTGGTTAACTCCCAATATAGGTGTACTCTGCCCCGTCTGGCAAGTTCAAGCCCCATGTCGACACTCCACGATCCGAACAGCAGATGGGCTCGCTCGTTGTTTGCCTCCCTGTTGAGCATCAAGGTAAAATACACAATCACCCCAACATCTCAACTCCACTGACAATCTTCCAGGCGGCCAGCTCGCAGTTCGACACGGCGGTCGCGAGATTGTATTTGACTGGGCATCCCGAAGCCCGAATGCTATCCAATGGGCCGCCTTCTTCTCCGACTGCGAGCACGAAGTCCTCGAGGTCACCAAAGGGCATCGTGTGACATTGACCTACAACCTCTTCTGGACGAGCTATGGCCCGGCTTCGATGGCTGATCACCTTCAAGCACTCGACCAGGAATCCCTCCATTTCTACACCGCGCTCGAGAAGCTGATCGCCAGCGACGAGGTTCAAAAACAAGGTAACTGCGCATATCCCGGATACCATCTCACCCTCGTACTAAACTCGGATCGCTAGGAGGCTTTGTTGGGTTCTCCTGCACTCATGCCTATCCGCATACTTCCAAATCTTCCATCAACAACCTGCACCACCTACTCAAAGGTCTCGACATGGTAGTCTACCAAGTCCTCAAGCGCATCATGGGCGCAGCTCAAGTCACTGCATGCCTCGACGCAGCAGAGTACGAAGAAGAACGGCGGTATAGACGTCAAAGAGAAAGAGAGTACCAGGAATACCTCAGAAAGAGAGACCCGCTCAGGGCGAAGGCGCCCTCTCCCGAAGAGAGCGATTCCGAGGATGTTGCATATATCAGCTCGCCATTGAACCCTGCTGTTGCCTTTGATGATTTCGACTACGAGAGTGGTGGTCTGGACCCTACCCTCGTGGCGATGCGACACCGGGGAGCACGCCCTTTCTACCACCGCTCAAAGGTCACTTGGCTGAACCATCCTCCGGGATCGCAGGCCTCTAGAGAGTTGGCTGTTGCTTTTCTTACGGTGAGTTCCTTGAGCTAGCTCGTTAACATGCATGTGTCTAACATTAATCTTTGCAGTATGGGAACCAGCCTGGTATGGATACCTACTACTCTTCGGCTGTCATTGTCGCAAAGTTGAAGACGTCCTCGCCACAGGAGAGTTCCAGCGTCGCAAAGGTAAAGAAGTCAGAATGGGACACTGACAGTGATTAAGTCGGGGAAGAAGTGGCCGGGGCCTAGGAGTAGGACTGTTGGTCGCGAGTAGAGGTTGTAGGTGTAGTTAATCTACAGTCACCTACGTTGATTCAAACTATCACAGCTTTCTGGTCTTCGAATCAACAGAGTGTATGACTATTCTTCTATTACAAGCCTAGTGAGGGATACACGTACCAAGCGTCACATTGGCATGCTGTTTATAATGTCAATTGCTAACGGAACGAGTGAAAACAACTCAAAGGCCATTCGTGCTTCCAGTCTTCACAAGAACACAGTAATCGTTGTAATAACAGATAGACTTCCTGAAACCTGGCATGGTTACTAAGATTATTCCCTATAAATAGGAGTTCTTTACAAATATTATGGCTACTATAGTACAACGCCCATAGATGAAAAGACTAATGGCTATGCTCGAATTCACGGTTTACACCCAATCAGATCACTAATAAGTAGACATTTCATGAACTCGCTAATAGAATAGAAAAGGTTTCCATATAGAACTAAGAATAGCCATAGCGAAACTAGGCCCAATAGCTTCCCTCCGTGCTCATCGCTGCAGGCTGAATGACGGGTCTTGATGGGTAGACACAGGTGCAATGGTAAAAGCTAATAGGCCCAAGGTCAATTCGGGACAGATGTTGAAAGTAAACCGCCGAATGATTTTGAGAAAGAAAAAAGAGAGCTTATACGACCTTTGGCGCGCTAAAGGGCAGGGTTTCCGAGGGAGTGACGATGCGATATCCAATGATGGATGGTGTAGATTACTACAGCTCTGCAGGAAGCTCACTTCTTTCTCTCTGCCGAGGCTCCGAATGCGAAGGAAGCTCACCATATCTGAATGCAGAGTACTCCGTTGTTGCAGAAAGCTCACTCTCATATGTCCTTGGAAGCTGCTGGTAGTCTGGTGATTGAGATTGTTCGTACTGCTGTGGTTGAGGCTGTACTTGATGCGTGTGAGCCACGGGAGGAGTCTCAGGGTCGTTGGCACTCGTTTGGAAGTTACTCATAACACCTGGGGTGTCGGTAGCAAAGCGACCCTCTTTGCGGCCACGGAGGAACATGGCCAGGGTCCAGGAGAATGTTATGATATAGAGTAGCCTGAAGGACATGGTTAGTCAAGCACTGCTTTGAGTCTAGTATTGTACTTACCACACGAAGCCGCCTAGACCAGAAACGGCAGACATGATATCCAGATCTGACTTGAATCGAAAGACAGGTCCGCTGCTACCCGGGATGAAGCCACATCTACCATTACTGCAGGGGCCAGCCGGAGCAGGATCGACATATTTGGCGCGCTTAGCTGCTGTGGCAGCCCAGGCAGGGAGCCATAGTAATATCAGCAGGGCATCGAGGCCGATGACGACGACGACGCGATATACGCCGTGAAGACTGGGGATGTTCTCGGCCGAGACGATGTAGATGACAGAGATCAATGTGATGATGGCCTGAAGAGTGCGTTAGAAGAGTAGAGTAGGATAGGCGGTTAGTGACCTACGACTGCGAGGGCGAGACCTAGCTCGGTGAGGTAGATGTCATCTATCAAGCGGACACAGAGGCCCAAGACGGCGAGCGAGACGAGGAGCTGCAAGACACGGATGACGGTGATCCAGCGGGGGGCTCTGAGAAGATCATGCCCCTCGGGTTTCTCTTGGCGTTGCTCCATTTTGGTTTGTAAGAGCTGGCGCAATAGTGACCATGAAGCCGTGCGTGCAGTGCAGGTGATCCGCCAAGACCGAGTATATATAAGTCGTCGAGTAACAATGCAACAGGATGGAGGCGGTGCACACTCTCTTCCACATGATCTGGCCTGTAGGAACAACTACTTTCTATATATGTACAATTCTCCTCTCCTAATTCAACCAGAACCTTGGACACACGAGGGCAAGGCAGATTTGTTATGCGTTAGCGTGGTGCCGTCGCCGCTGGCAAAGCCTCGCGACCGCAAGATATAAGAATCCGAGAATCCGAAGTCTAAGCCGTCCGGATAGACGGTCCCTACTCAACTACCGACACCAGAAAGAAGTGCTTCTATGGAGGGGAGGGAGATGGCGTACTGTATCATCGAGGCAATGCCAGCCACTAGCAACATTGAGACGGCGGTCATTTCGGCTGAGACGGATTCGCCGACGTAGAGGACTGTGTTAGTGTTGCTAACTCTTCCATTCCTTTTGGCTGTCAGAGAGAGCCTGGGGTAGGTAGCCAAGCAAACAGTTTCGGGGTCGGTCTTTTGCCGGTGGGAGATGACTCGGTATTTTGGCCTCTTCAAGCACGGGAAGGGTAACATTGACTAACCTCTCCTTCTCCGGGACCGCCGTGTATTCTTCTCTTTTCTATACCCAGACCAAGACTGCTCATTGGAGAATAGTCAGGAAGGGGCTGACGTGGAGATTGGGCTGTGTTGGGTTGGCCCGTTGACTTTTTGAACTTTAATGGATGTCCAAGCGGAATAAACGGGAATAGTACGGGGATAGGCTGTCAGGTATGAGCTTAGGGAATCAATTGTTGACGAGGTTGAAGTGCGCAAGTGAAACAGACTGTAATCTATTAATCGCCCTATCTCGAGCTTCATGATATGCTATGTACTAAACTCATACTCGTAGATCAAAAGGCTCGTTGGCCATACAGCCAAGTCACGGCAAATCCAACGCCTTCAGCTGTCGACTTTCCATCGTACCGTATCTCCGGCCAAGCCGATCCCAGGCATGACCACTTCTCAAACGCCACGTCTATAGCCCCCATGTTCTTTTAACTTTTTTATCATTCATACGTCGTTCATCATCTCTCCAGACTCTTCATCATCTACTGCTCGTTGGGACCCTTGATCAGGACCTTGATCGCCTGGCCCTCCTTGACCTTCTGGAAAGCCTCCTCGGCCTGCTTGAAGTCGACAACGCCCGTGATGAGCTTCTTGACGTCGACCTTGCCGGTGGCAACCAGCTCGACAGCAAGAGGGTAGTCGCCGGCGCCGTATCGGAACGAGCCGCTGGCGGTGGCCTCCTTGATGCAGAAGGCCATGATGGGGAAGTTGATGTCGGCCTTGCCCATGCCGCCCTGCACGTAGCTGCCGCCGTTCTTGAGGACGTGGATAGAGGCCTGGATCGAGGGCTCAGCACCGCTGGCATCAATGACGACGTCGGCACCCTCGGGCAGACCAGCAAGGTCACAGATGTTCTTTGCGTTCTCCTCGGGAGCGATGCGCTGAGAGGCGTAGACGTGGGTGGAGGCAAAGTCCTTTGCAAAGTCAAGCTTGCTCTGGACGATGTCAACGCTGACAATCTTGGAAGCGCCGTAGGCCTTTGCGACGGCGGCGCAGAGCAGACCGACGGGGCCGGCGCCCATGACAACGACCGAGTCGCCGGGCTTGACGCGGGCCTGCTTGACGATATGGACGGCGACGGCAAGGGGCTCGATGAGGGCTCCCTCCTGCTGGGAGACATTGTCGGGCAGCTTGAAGCAGAAGTCGGCGGGGGCGGACCAGTAGCCGGTCAGGGTTCCGTGGTAGGGGGGCGTGGCGGCGAAGACCATGTCCGGGCAGAGGTTGTACTTTCCGGCGAGGCAGTTGGGGCACCGGCGGCAGGGGTAGCCCGGCTCGAGGGCGACGCGGTCGCCGACCTTGAGCGTCTTGACCTTTGATCCGACCTCGACGATGGTTCCGGCCGACTCGTGGCCGAGCACCATGGGGTCCTCGACGACGAACTTGCCGATGGAGCCGTGCACCCAGTAGTGCACGTCGGAGCCGCAGATGCCCGTGTAGTTGACGGCGACGAGGACATCGTGAGGGTCCTGGAGCGTGGGCTTGGGGCGCTCCTCGAAGGAGACGTCGCCGGGTTTGTTGAGGACGAAGGAGAGGTTCTAGAGTCTGATATTAGAGACGTCATGAGGGGCCATGATGGCGGGGTATCAACATACGCTGGCCATTGTTGGTGGTGTACTGTGATAGATTGGTCAAGGGGAGAATTAAATTGAGAATGCCGTGATAGTCAGATGATGGTGTAGAGTCGTCAGTCGTGTGTGAGGTGGCTCAATGTGGGATGGGATGTCTGTGTTGTTATATGGTAGGCAATGTGGAGTTTGTCACCACAGACGTCAAAGAATACCTAGGTAGGTAAATAATTCTAGACCATCTGCTGATGCCCCTGAGGGCGACATGCGCAGCTCATATACCCGTACCATACACCATCCATGAACTGATAACTAGGCATCACATGGCCCCTCGTGTTTTTTTCTCTTCTCTTCTCTTCATAGCTTCTTCATACCAACCAAAGCCAAGCTAAGCTCACTTCTGCCGGTACCTACATTACACTGCTGCAAATTACCCGTCATGATACTTCTCAGTCCCCAACATAGCCATATCCTCACCAATCAAGACGCACCTCATCCACTGTAATCTGTACCACAAGACCTGCCATGGCTTGTCATGACGGGAGCGCTTCAGCTTCTGTTTTGCTTTGCTTCGCATTTAGCCAGACTCGATTTACCCGCTCCAATGAGAATCCATCTTTCAGTGGGCCAGCGCCATCCGTCGGTGAAGAAGAGTCCATATGATGGACTAGTAGTAGAAGCAGAATTGGACCGGGAAAGCTCCAGCTATCTCATGGCTACTACTATGTACATCTGTATACTATGTAGGTACTTACTGATAGCAGAAGTAGCATCTCGTCAGTCCTCTCAGATCATTCCCGCCGGCAACACGCTCATCCTCCGTTTTGTCCCCCTGTATCCTCCTCCCCCGGTTCCGGCTCCATACCCGGACCCCAACACTTGGTCACTTGACCTTGTATTCCTTCAGACATCCAACGGTGAGCCTGGGTCTCTTGTGTCTCAGCGTCAATGCTTAATCACAAGCACGCCGGAGCGGAACTGCAGCATTGGGATTAGCGCCCGGCCCGGTGGATACGGCACGGGCTCGGAGCGGCATCTGGTTTCGGCCGGGTCTGTCTCAAGATATCTTAAGACCGGAGCTGAAATTGGTTAAGAACTCGGCAACTAGCTGTTATATAGTTTGCACTTGGCCATTCTATAGGTCATACCAGGATAAATAGACGGCACCAGACAAGTAGACATCGTCAGATGGAATCATTCCTTGTTCATTCAATGTAATATACCCTATAAGTCGAGATCAGGGCAGCCCAGTAGGAATAACACAGCTTTCCTTGTTCATTCATTCGTTTAATTTAAAATACAGTGCCCATTACAATAATTCTCCTTCACCCGCTCTTAAGCGCCTTAGACATTAACAATTAGCCCAAGTTGTAGTGCTCCTCCTGGTGGCTAGTAGACCCATGGCGCTTCGTCGCGCTCTGGTCAGGGTAATCATGCTCGATGCTCGGGTGTCCAAGATGCTCCTTGAGCGCAGACGGAGGAGCGCGGGCTGCGTCGACGGGTGCGTCGGAGGAGGCCTGGTGCATCTCTTTCTGGTAGAAGGGAGCATTGTTTCCGCTGCTGTGATACTATTAGCTACTGCAACTATATTGTATACAAGAGCAGGCTTACCTGGGCTTCTGCGAAGAGACGCCGGGGACGCTGCTCACCAGCGAGTCGATCTGCTCGCCTACACGAACACCCTCGGATGGTCGCTTCTGCTCGGGAGGACCTGTAGAGTGGAGAGGCCCGCTTCGGATGTTGGAGGCAAGGTTGTTGGTAGTGAAGTTGGGTGTGTTTTCGTTGGAGGTATATTCATTGGTGTTGACGGTGGCTTCAGAGCTGAGACCTCGCTGTTCGTTGGCCCTGGAGGTAAAGTCTCGCTGCTCGTTGTTGTTGTTGTAGGTCTGAGACTGGGACTGCGACTCAGTGTTGCTGCCAGGGAGAATAGTCTCCTTGATCTTTTCGACGAATTCGGCCATTTTGAGTCTTTTTTTAAGGTAGATAGAGGTTTTGATGTGTTGTGAGTGCAATAGTTGATGAAGATAATATCTTGGCTGGATCTCTCTCTTCTTTATAAGCTCACCATCCCTCTATGAATAGCCACTTCCATCACTCAGTGCGTCATGAAAAGCCCGCCATGACGTTGCGCGATCGGCAGCGGCTCCATAACACCGATAAGCATAATTCCCAGGCGCTAAACTTTGATTCATTAGCCTACAGTACAGTAGAGTAGCCTCTGCTTTCTGTTCCTGGGAAACGCCCAGCCGCAATCGGAGGGGATCCATCGTGACATTGGCCAAGGCCTCATGGCTTTGTCTGTGTGGTTGGACGCCCTGGTACAAGACATCATCCGTGGGTCTTGAGAAAAGCCCTTTTTTTTTCGAGTGTCTTGGAAGCGATAGGACTGAGTGTTTCGTTCATTGGTCCAGTCGGCTGTCGAGGTGATTATTACGTAGATTCAGTGTCTTTTTATCTTGTGTTGGTAGGTCATGATGAGAGATTCGGCCATTCATTCGGTGGCAGTGACTGTCAGGACGGCCACAGCCTTTGACTGAAGACCTTGTGCAACCAGACCATCAGTTAAGCCGCATCACTCCCATCTTGGAGTTGACTATCTAGTCCAGTGACAGACTCGTTTGTCTTAGGTGAATGATCAAACGTAGTATTAACTCTTTGTACAAGACACCACGAGATGATCTTTCACCAGCACCTTTGTTGCGTTACTTCATCAACCTTTATAGTAGACACTCAATCAACCAATCAATCAATCATCTCTGGAACAACGATGAGGCCAAGGCAAAAACGTCACATAGAAGAGACTCAGATATTTTGAATGTTTCATTCGACTTCATTAAAAGAACTATTTACGTTTATGCAGGTAGGTACTCGAGGAAACTCATCCTCATGTCCTCCATCTCATTACGGCCAACGGCGTCCTCTATGGGACTTTGTGGCATATCGGGGGTCCCCTCCGGTAATAGAGTCTGGCTCTTTCGGGCCACGACTCAGCATTTTATCCCATCCTCGTTTTGAACCCTTCCACTTGTTTTTTCCGTTGTTGTTCAGACCAGCACCTCGCTTCTCGAGAGTGCGTCCTCGCGGTCGTAGAGTTTGCATCCACCTCGTTCTCATCATGATTATGATGTTTTTATTATCACAAATCAGCCTAAAGCTCATCGTCCATGCGATTCATTCACGCCTTCTTCTCAGGGTCACCACCATTCTGGGGTGCGGAGGGAGCACCGCTGCCAGGCACCTTCTCATTGTCGTGGCGAACGCTGGCCTCGCTCGAGTCGGGGGTGAGGTACTCGCCGAAAGTGCGCTGCTCAAGGTCCATATCCTTCCAGTCGAGACCCTGGTTCTTGCGGGCGGCACGGCGGAAGTAGACACGCTTGCAGAACTTCCAGAGCTCAATACCGCCAAAGAAGAGACCAGCAGCGATGAAGACAATAGCCCACTCCCAGGTGATACCCTTGTGCTTGAAGACAGTGTCGCTGATGACGGGGATGTACTGGATAGGGAAGAGGGTGACGGCACCAAGAATAATAGCCCAGAAGAGGAACTGGTTGCGCCAGATGTCGTGCATCCACTGGGTGAAGTAGAGCTTGGAGCCGGGCTGCATGCGGAAGAAAGATCGTCGCTTGTCCATCATCTCCCAGGCGAGGAAGAGAGAGAACCAGGTCAAGCAGGCAAAGGTGGTGGCACGGGCCTTGAAGACAGTCTCACAGCGATCACTGTAGGTGTCGTTGCAGTCGATACCGAGATCACCGTCACCAAAGCCGTACATGCGGAGGACGAAAGTACCAAGGCAGAGAGCGGCGATCCAGAGACCGTAGACAGTCATGTCGATAATGAACTCCAAGCTGAACACACCAGTCTTGAGAGAAATCGGGGGTCGACGAAGGATACCAGCGACAGCACGCTCGAAACCGAGACCCATGTCGGGGAGACCAGAAGTAGCCATGATGATCCACATGATCTGGACAGGGGCGATAGGGAAGACGGAGAGGTTGTCATCATCCTTGAAGACGAGGCCGACGAGCAGGACAACAGCTTGGGCGACGTTGGTAGCAAGCACGTGGAGAATGAACTTCTGGATGTTGTCGAAGATACGGCGACCCTCTTCAATAGCGGCAACAATGGAGGCGAAGTTGTCGTCACTGAGAACAATATCGGAAGCATCCTTGGCGACATCGGAACCGGCCTGACCCATGGCAATACCAACATCGGCACGGCGGAGCGAGGGAGAGTCGTTGACACCATCACCGGTCTGTTCAAGTTAGTACAATGTCGTGAATAGGAAACAGGGACTGGAAACATACCATAGCGCAGAACTTGTCTCGTCGGTGGAGAGCTTCAATCATGCGGACCTTGGTCTGAGGAGCACATCGTGCAATGACCAGAGGAAGGAAGGGCAGCTGGTCAACCTCGTCGTCGGTAAGACCATCGAAGGTAGTAGCAGTCATGACCATGTTGGCAGCAGTGTCCTCGGCAACCATGTCCATGCGGCTGGGCAGGATACCGACCTCAATAGCAATAGCCTTAGCGGTCTCGGGGTGGTCACCAGTAAGCATGTGGACGGAGATACCAGCCTCGTGGCATTCGCGCACAGCAGGGGCAGACTCGGGACGGGGAGGATCGTAGAGACCAACGAGACCACGGAAGACGAGGTCGCACTCAACAGTGGTACGGTCAATCTCGTCACCCTTCTTCATGTCGACGTGGTAGGGCTTGGAAGCGAGAGCAAGGACACGGAGACCCATACCGGCAAAGGCCTCCATGTTGCGGAGAATCTCCTCACGGAACTCATCAGTCAAGGGAACCTGCTCCTCGTTGTCCTCGGGGCAGTAAGTACCACAGGCGCCAATGACACGCTCGACAGCACCCTTGGTGAAGGCATACAGCTGGTTGCTGTGGTTGTCCTTCATGATAACAGACATGCGCTTGACATCAGAATCGAAAGGAAGCTCGGCAATCTCACTGTACTGGTTGGAACCGTCGTGGCTGGTAAGGCGGAGACGGTTCCAGTCGAATCGGCAGGCCAGGACTTGGATAGCAATTTCGGTAGGGTCACCACGGGCGTGCCACTCGCCTTCCTTCTCGTTGACAGTAGCAAGGTTGGCCAGAGACGCAACCTCGAGGAACTTGGTGAGACCAGACTTGCTCTGGGAGAGAAGATCACTGGTGGAGGCAAGCTCACCGCACTCATCGCCGCCAGTCTTGAGAGGGAGCTGGTGAGGCTGGTTACGGTGCCATCGGAGGTCACCAATGGTAGGGTTGAATGGCTCGGTGGTGTTCTCAATGAGGTAGGTTCCCTTACCAGGAGTCCAAGCTCCACGAGCAACCATCTTACCTTGGGTGAGAGTACCAGTCTTGTCAGAGCAAATATCGGTAACAGCACCAAGGGCCTCGAGAGCCTTGAGGTTTCGAACAATTACGTTTCTCTCAACCATACGCTTAGTACCAGCAGCCATAGTAATAGTCAGGACGACAACCAGACTGGCAGGAATCATAGAAAGACCAGTAGCGACGGCGTAGATGATGACCTGTTGGGACGCATTGAATTCGTTGGCAGCGAGAACGATGATAGCACAGACGACAGCAGTACCAAAGAGGTAGATTGCCAGCCTGGAAAGCTTCTTCTGGAGAGGAGTGCCGACGTTAACACCAAGGAAACGGCCAATAGCGTCGGTGGTGGTAAGAGTGTAGGCTTCGAGATATCGGTGAGGCTTGGCGGAACCATCAGGCTTACGCTTCACGGGGCGAACCTTGCTGTCCTTCTTTCGGAGAGCAGCAGCGATAGCACCAATCTCAGTGCAAGTAGCGGTAGCAAAGACAATACCCTTGGCTCGACCCTTGGTAACAGTGGAGGAGCTGTAGGCAACGTTGATACGGTCACCAGGGCCGCAGTTGTCATCGAAAGTCTCATCCTCGTTCTTTCGGACGGGAAGGGACTCTCCGGTCAACATGGCTTCATCGGTCTCAAAGTTGACGGCCTCAATCAGTCTAAAAGTGTTAGTTAGTAAATAGTTTAAACTCAATACATGATACAACTTACCGGACATCAGCAGGAATCGTGTCTCCGACCTTGATTTCCACAAGATCACCGGGAACGACCTCAACAGAAGGAACCACCTTGGAGTCTCCATCACGGACAACGTTGGCGGTGGGAGAAGACATGGATCGTAGCGAGTCCATAGTCTTCTCAGCAGAGTATTCCTGGAAGAAACCGACTGTGACATTGAGACCAATAATGAAAGCGACGACACCACCTTCAATCCATGACTTGATACCGAAAGAAACGGCCATAGCAAGAATCAAGACCTTGGCAGACGTCAGCAAAATGTCCAATTTGGGGGTGATGGTTGAAGTGATCATGGGAACGGCATGCCCGAACAGGCAATATGCATGCCAAGCATCGCGTGGCGAAAAGGTTCAAGATACGCTTAAACGGTGGTGTGGGGGCTGTTTCTGACGTATGGGGAAATCTTCAGTACTCACCAGCGTCATGGCATTGGCAACCTGGGCGATGATAATCTTGAGAGGCTGAACACCCTCAGCTTCACCGAGGTCGTTGTTGCCGAACTGTTCATGTCGTTGCTTGGCCTCGGTAGAGGACAGACCGTGCATAGCATCCGTCTTGAGCTCCTGAATAACCTGCTCGAAAGTCAGGGCATGAGCAGGGCGGCTCATAGGATCATTGCTCTGGCCCGAGACATGGTTGTCTACGGACGCCTGGTCCTGTTTACCCATGATGTAGGTCGAAGCTAGCGAGCGCCAGCTTGAAGGTGTTTCGTGGTTCGGACTAGACTTCGTAGACAGTGGTGGTAATGTTTCGTAGACTCCAAGGAAAAATCCTTAAGCCTATTTCTGGGGATTCCTGGGAGGTTGCAGGAAGCCTTTCGTCTGGCGTTTGTTGTAGGATTGAGGAATTGAAAGATCCTTGGGGAGAAAGATTTCCCAAGACGATGCGGGGAGGAGGGAAGTCTTATAGACGTCCATCTCGACGGCTGGGCATCATTGAGACGGACGAATGCTTATCTCGCCGACCCTCATAGTGCCTTGGCTCAAGTCACTATCGGGCTTGTTGGAGTGCAGGTGCCATCATCTTCCCCAGCGGACCCCACATTGCCAAGCGAAATCCAATTTTTCCTTCTCTGCTGCTGCTTGTGTTCTAAGGGCGGGGGTTTGAAATGGGAGCGAATGTCTTGGCGATAAGACAAGAATCTTGGTTGTTGTTGCTGAGCACCCCCCGGTGCTACGGCCTGGAGAACCGGGCTTGTCCGAGGGGCGCCGGTGGAGGACCCCCGGGTCTCCACTCTCAGTCTCTGGGGCATGGGGATGCTGATTGGCAGTTGGCCATGCCGTTCTGTACGGTGCTGCGCTGCTTGACGGTCCTAGACGGTCGGGGGTCTCGCCATTCAACGTCATTCAGCCGTTCGGTAGCATTTGTGACGCGGCGTGGCGGTCTCGGCATCAATTGGCTTTTGTGAGTGGGCAGCGGGAGGCTTGGCTGGGGCTTGGCACTCTGTAGGAGACTAGGGTCAAGGACTCGCGAGAGTCATTGTTGCTCTTCGACAACTGAACCCGAACTCGAGCCTTGGAAAACACCCAGCCGCGGTCATGGCGCTAAAAGCGAGACGAGGGTATCGTGAGTCTTGTATGGATCCATGCTTGAAGCCTTGCCAGCGTTGAGCCTTGCTTAACATCTCATCTGACCCTCTCTGCAGCAATGCACTCCTAATGCCGTCACCGATGGGATGGTGCTCATTGTCAACCGACGTTAGACGACAAGAGCGTTGTGTGGTTCAAGCTTGTTGGTGATGTGAGACGGCCTGTAGGAGCACACCCCGCCCCTCTTTTCCATGACACACACCACTATTTTTCTTCTCTTTTCGGTGCTATTTCTTCTCCACAAGAAAGGATTGGTATGCATCTAGTATTTCTGGGCATCCATACTGTTTTTTCTCGAGTAGAATCGCCGCGTCATTGGTCCGTTGTCCGCCTTAACGTCTCGCAGAGTCCGTCTTGTTGCTTTGTCCTTCTGGCCATGTTCAACGCCGTCACACCCGACTAGGTTATCCATCCATTCAAGAATATGGGAGGCAAACGTGCTTGAAAGCAAGAAAGGCGACCGAGTAAGAGCCGTTGCTTGGCACCGCTCTCATCATGACGGGCCCGAGACGGCAACAGTGACAGTATCATCACGGAGGTCCGAGTCCACCACGGCACGGAGTTTCTCTTAATGAATTCCGTCGTCGGCCGTGGAGATGTTGGGGTTCTGGCTGAAAGATGGGTTCTATTTCTCTCGCGAGAGCCTCTCTCGCCTTGCCTCGTTCACGCATTTCGCACGCACAGAAGCGGTGCCAAGGATGAGGTGCTTGCACTGCCACGCTTGGCGAGACCTAAGAGGTGTTAGTCACGGACTCTTATCATTGCCCAAAATTTGCAGGAGACCTTAGCTACGCCAAGTACCTCGCTGTTAGTGGCTGCTGTTGAGCAGGGGTCTGTTGTTGGGTGCAGAAAGTGAGATGCTAGTGCACTAACGGCTCGGGCACGTTTTGCCACTATAAAACTGCCGTCGCTGTCAGAGCTCTAAGCATCACATGACTGCGATCCACTCCTTCTAGAAGCCATCCTCGCTCGGCGGTACACGGTACGTAATGCATCCTCCACGGCATGATCAACGTGACAATAAGCTTAAATCATCGGCATCCTTTTTCTTGCCTACGTCCCACTCTTTCGGCTGATGCCCTTGAAAGTTCCTTGCGCTATCCCTTCAGCCTTCCTATTACGACAAGCCTCAAAAGCCATTCGGTGAGCGCTTCAGGCGGCGAATCAGACACAGACCATTCCGTCCGTCGCGAAGACTAGGCACGATGTGATGCAATTCAACAATTCTGTAGACTACGACTCAAGCGCCTACATGCGCTAATCTCGTTTGAGCCTCCGTTTCGATCCACTGATAGAAGCCGTCTCCCTACCGCAACTGACCGTAAATATGCAACTGGAGACGAGGGGACGATCCCTTCCTCGATGGTCTGGCCCAGAAACAAGAGACGCCGCACGCAAAGCTGCTGGGGAATGAGAAGCGCCGTATGCCGCAGCAAGAAGGCGGATTCGTCGGTCCACTTGTACGGGGCGCTTATTGCTAGCATAGGATACCTTTCTCTCACAGGCCACTGGCTGGTCTCGTTACAAATCATGCTCCGTAAACGCAAGGCTTCCACAAAGCACTCAACTCATTGGGTCCGCTCTCCAGATGCTTGTCTACTTATCTCGGGGCGGACACGGCAGGGACTCTTCTCTCCCCCATGGAGACCCCCAATCACCCAGACACAGAGCCCCAGTGGAGGTATAATATCTCCTGAGGGGGATAATCCGGGTGTATCGCCGTCATGTCCACCACAATCTCAACACTCGGTGCGGACATGAGACTGCGCCGTGTGGGGGCTTGAAGGAACTGCAACTGCACGCTGTAATCTTCTCATTATGGGTACCTCGGACATCCTTATTCCAGTCCGGAGAAGCAAAAAAGAAATTCTGTCATGCAGGTCCTAACGTAAGTCCTGAGGTTGCTAAGATCCCGGCCCGAGAAGCCTCTGACTGCCGTCACCACCATGCAGCAGACCGGAAACCGTTGTGGTGCAACACCTCCGTGTTGATGGGATCCTCTCGGGCAGCCTCGGACGGTATTTGGGCACCAGTCACAATATTGAAAGCCTTTGCCGCGGAAGCGGCGGCCAATGTTATGAGAGGTTGGTAATCCAGGGACCTGGAAGACTTGAAGCAATAGTTAGCAGGGTTGTTGATGGCTTCCATGCACGGAGAAGTCGGTCGGGGAGTTGAATAAACAAACTCGGGGTTACACATCGGCACATGGAGCTCGGGCTTCGGCGATCAACGGTAGCTAAAAGCCTATGCCAGCCGGCCATTACTTTCTGCGGGAGATTGGACAGACCACTTGCTGCATTTGAGGCTCTAGCAACAAGCATGTAAGCAGAGCCTCTCAGACGCGGGCCATTGAGAGTCGCCGGCGCTGCAGTTCTTGAAACTGATCAGTTTCAGGGATTGGCCAGGTCTTATCAACCTCAAGCCGCATCGGGGCCTCAAAATCTGCCAGCTCGCACTTGGACAAGAACTTGGCGAAATGGAACTTGGCCGAATACTCACAAGCTCACGCTCTTGTTCTTAAGCCATCGTACCATGCTCTTCTCCCACCTGAAGGCCCTTCTTGGCTTCCCAAGCCCTGGCATAAGCGCGAGATTTCCCCAGCCTTTTGCGCATTCAGCAAAACTCTGGGGTGAGCCAGATTGAGCAACATCAAGCATGTCGATGCAGCCAAGCCCTCCGTCTAGGCGACGAAAATGCAAGTCTCACATCGTGAGTCTCTTGACGTTTGACGGACAATGAATCCCTGTGGGGGTTGTTTCTTTTCTCAATGACACCAAAATCCCGGCGCATAGATACTGAAGAAATTCATCGGGCCTTCTCGGACTTTATTCATCGGATACTACAGGGGCTATTCCTTGAGGTTTGACCGCAGGGCAGTTTTTTTGTTCTCCTCCTTTCCGCGTATCCTGTTCGCAATCTGATATACTTACAGAGCGAGGCAGAATTTCAAAGGGGACTGCTACAGGGTGATCATCGCTGATCCGGCCAAAAGGGTCGAAGAAGGGTTTCCGCCCATCACCGTGGAGGTGGTTATCAGCAGCCAAGTCCGTACAAGGCGCCAAGTTCTCGAAAAAGCTTTTCAACACGTGTCATCGAGATAGCAGAGTTGAAGACGACCATCCACGGTTTCTCCGTGACAAACAACTTTTTGCTGCACGAGCACAAACTCGCATTGCGTCCCCTTGATAATCCGTACATACCGTGCATCTATGGCTGGCGGAACGGTCAGCGGCCCCACAAGCGTCCCATTGCCAAGATCGGCGGGTGTCTTAGGCTTACGAGGGTGCGAGGGGTGTTGCAGGGATACAAGAAGAGGGTCCAGCAGCGGAGGGCGCGGCGGAGCCACTCGTATTGAAACGAGCGAGAAAGAGGGAGGAGAACACGTGCCCTCCGCCGACGACCCCGGGGCGGAGATGCTGCCGTGAGTGAAGAATCTGTTGAGGAGATGAGGGGTCCGGGGGGGTCTGGGGAGAGGACTCGACTCGACGCGACATACAATACTCGCTGCTTGACCTGCCTCTCCTGCCTTGCCTTGCCTACTAGGTTGTCTTGCCAAGTCAAGCCATCTATGGTAGGTAACCTCGGATCGCAGAATCAACTACCGGATGAAAGGGAGTTTGGACCACGACACACACCTCATACTTATTATCCGAGAGAAAACAAGACTCTCGACAAAACAGAAAGGACTTCTTGTCAATCATTGCGTAGCATGGCCAAGATGCAGACAATCGTTGCCTCTGAACTATCCAGCCGTTCCCTCTCTTTTTCAGCGATCGGCAACCTTGGGCTGCAAACCACCACATCCAACTACACAACAGTCACCAATAGCCATTGCTTAAAATATGGACATAACGCACGCGACCATATTCAGCAACAGCCTCTCGTTGTCTCATCCTTCCCCTCGTGTTGCAGTGTGTGGGAAGCTCATCGAAAAGCTTGGCAGGCTGCTCGAAACTTTGTCCCTCTAGCTTCCCAATCGAGTCATGCACCGGGAAGCGTGCCGGTGTGTCAACTCATGTTCAGACAAGGGTATTGGTTTCCGAAGAAGCAATTCGCAGCAGCGAGCTAATGTTAAATCAACATCTTGGCGCTGTCGCCCGGACAGGCTCGCTTAAGTTGACTATCCAAATACTAACAAGCATGGGTGCGTGCGCTGCGCTGGTAAAGAAGAGGACAGCAAGGTACTCGGTAGGTAAGGCAAATAACGATATACGTTTAAACCCATTTATTAACAATGTGAGCAGAATTAACTTGTCCGCCCACGATCCTAAGCAAAAAGCCAATATTCGCCAATTGTCCCCCAAACACCCAAACCACAAGCAGGCTCCTTTCATATCGTCGACTCGTTACATACATGGTTGGCTCTACTCTACACCTTTGCCATGTGGTGAAGACAGCACTTCCAATCACCTCCAGGACCCTGGCGGAAGACGCTGTGGCACCAGGCCTCGGTGGCGATCATCTCGCCGCCCTGAAGCTTCCAGGCCGTGACGCGGTAGTTGAGTGCCGTGGCCATGAGGTCGATCTCGACGAACTGGGGTTCATCGTGGATCTTGTAGGCGGTCCAGGGCTCGTAGTGCTCCTCCATGTACTCCTCGATCGAGGGCTCCGTCTTTGGCGAGTAGACCCTCTGGTCGGGCTCAGCGAGGACGGCGTCCTTTGTGATGTACTTGAACATGACCTCTGGCTTGTCCGAGGTGAGGGCGCGCCAGAGGAGGGCTGAGGCGTCGAGAGTGCCCTCCTTGTTGCGGTACTTGATGGTTCCCTTCTTTGGTTCGCCCATGGTTGTTAAGTGAGTTGCGGTGAGTTGTAGTTTGGGGGTGTTTTTTTTTGTCTTGTGTCTCTGAAATTGATTGTTTGGTTGGGAATAGTGAGTATTCGCAGCTGAGGAGATCCAGTAGCGAAATCTAAAGTAAACTCCCCCAGAACCTGACGTAGACCATTGGATTTCTTGCATCTCGGTCGCCAAAACCTGGCATCGTCGAATCCTTGCTTAGCCTGACGTCACAGCCGCGCAACTCTGCAAAGCAAGCTATCTCGTCCAATTGCAAGTCGAGTAAGCAGCAGCAACAGGTTATGATTGTCCTACAAGACTTGTTTTTTCACCCTTCTAGAAGCATGTCTCGAAGATTGATAATCTACCGTATCGTAAACGGTTATGTTGTGCACCGTTTCAAGGCAACCCGGCTACGGCGTCTATCTTGCGATGGACACACCACCACTGCCACTGATTGACTCAAGTCCCTTGTCATTATTCTATCCACGCCTCTACATGAAGCTATTCAGCTCGATCCGACTTAGTCAAGTCAAGCCAACTACCGTGGGTTGTAACTATCGATTTTTCGATCTGGTGGAGGTCGAATGCAGAAATGACGTCACAGGGTCCAAGACCCCTGATGCAAGCGGTGAAAAGATTAGGAAAAAACTTTTTTTTTTGTTCATCATGTCGTTAAGTCGTCATATTATTTCATCAGAAAACTACCTAAATACACAAATTGCTGCCTGAAACAAAAGGTATAGCAGTGTACATGGAACTAGCCAATCAGTACAGTATCAGAAACCATCAGATTACCCATCTGCCCTTCTCCCTCCTTGCGCCAGCAGATGACAATAGAAAAAGTGTTTGCGTTGTGCGATGCTCGGTATCTATCAGAACATAGAGAAATGGATTATCTGTGGGAGGTTCTTAGTGGAATCTCTCCTTGACGTACACCATGGCTGCGAATCCCGCGCAGCACTTTGTGCTCATGTCGTGGTTGCACCATGAGCACTTGACCATCGACATGCCGTCCGAATGCGACATGGTCTCGTACAGCTTGCTCGGCATGTCGTGGTAGCGGCTGCACGCGCAGCACTCGACGAACATCTTGGCTGATGGTTCGCCATGGTGCTGGAAGTGCTCTAGGTTGGACTGGCGGCGGAGCGTCTTGATTGCTGCCTCAGGGTCCGAGAGGGTCGTTCTATGGCCCAGTGTCGGGCTCTGGGGGTTGACGGGAGACCGGAGACGAGGCTTGCTCCTCTGCCTGTGGTGAAGAGGTGGTTGTGTATGCGTCGGTGATGACGCGAAGCTTGTTTCGCTAGAGTCTGGGAGCGACTTCTTCTTTCGTGGGGATGCTGAGCTGCGGAGGTTTGCATTTGAGAATGCTTCCATGACTCTGTTCGCTGCCTCCTGGATAGGATCGATCTCTGCGTCTGAGCCGCTGAGATCAGAAGGCTCGAATCGCTCGCTAGGAGCTTGTCGTGGTGAGTTGGTGTATGACCAGTAGGGGCTGGCTTCATGTCCAGGGTTCGCCACCATGGAGGGCTTGATGGATGCGATATTAGGAGAATGGCTCTTCTCAGATTGTGGTGGTGTAGTATGTGGTGTGCTCAAGGGCGACGTAGACTGAACTGCGTCTGAGTAAGATGAATCCGAGGAGCTTGTTGGAGGTCGACCAATTGCTGGCGAGAGGTTTGCCCCTGATGTAGAACGATGCTTGGATGAAGTATGCATCTCTGTCTTTGGTGGTACTGGAGGTCCAGAGGGAGATGTCGCGTCGGGCTTGGGCGAAACCAATCCTTGTACCGAGTGACCCCGGCCGAACGCACTCCTGGCAGCCTCTCTAAGGTTCCATTTCGTAGACACGGCGGGTTCAGACTCTGCAGTAATCGGTTTCGGTCGCACACCGGGCGAGGTCTGCTCATAGCGGATGCTCGGCGGGTTGTGTTTGAAGAGCTTCTCCTTCGAGGACCGAGTCGACTCAATGGACTTTCTTGTTTTAGGCCCAACGGGAGCGCTCTTAGCAGTCGACGGCTCGTCTGAGGGTGCCTGTGAGTGTTGGAGTCGGGTTAATAACATGAGGGAGCCTCTCCTCTTCGAGCTCCTTCGCGGTGGCGTAGGGGGGATGGATAGGATAGAACCAGTGGACTCTCGTCGGGGACGAGGTTGCGTCGAGGATGCTAATGGCGGTCTGGAGACAGTAATGGTATCTTGCTGAAGGGACTTCTCGGACCCCTTGGGTTTGATGTTTAATGGGGCAACTTGATTCATGCTCTGATTCGAATCAAAAGTCGTAGGCGCTGGGTTCTGGTGTTGGACTTCAACGCTCTTGGGAGGACTCTTGCGACCCCCGTCCTCTTTCGACGTTCCAGTTTTGTCTGTGTCTGAGCTTTGATCCTTCTTGACATAAACACAGCCTCTTCTGTTCAAGCCCTGGGCTTTGTTGTACAGAATCTCACTGTCAGGTGTGTGCACCGTGTTCTGATCACTCTCGTCCTCCGTATCGTCAGCCACTGCGCAGTCATCGCTGACGGAACCGCGCCTGGCGCGAGCACTCCACAGATAAATATTGACTGAGCCTCTTCTTTGGGGTGGGGACTTGGGCGACTTCATTGAGGTGTTGATTGATATAGGCGGGTATGCTCTTCGCTGAGCGTCTGCTTCCTTGTTGGCCTGCTGAGGATTGATTTTGAGGGGTGTGAAGGAGCCGTGGCCAAGGAATGTCTTTCGCATGGCTGGATGGACCTTGCTGTTGCCCTTGGCCTGGTCTTCGAGGACTTTCTGGTGGAAGTCCTCTTTCTTCTTCTCCAGCTTGACTCCGCCGAGGAAGCCAGTAGAGCTCGTCTCGTCGAATGACGCCCGCTTTATCTCAAATGAGCCGCGGAAAAGAGACGTGAGCGAGCTGGAGCGCCTGCGTCTGGGTTCCTCTGGGTCATCGTTATTTCTGCCAATCGCGAAGCCAAGTAGACTGGACGACCGGGATTGTCGCTTTTGTGTAGATTGCGCGGGCTCAGTTATGCTGCGACCTTGGGCTGCAAGCACTGATGGAGGTGGTGGAGGCGGCTTGCTCAGCTTCCGACCTCGGGGCTTGGGAGCGTTCTTCCAAGCTTCCTCGAGGGCTTGGTTCATGGCCTGTTCTTTTTCTTTTTCTCTCTCTTTTTCTCTCCGCTTCTCCTCTTCCCTTCTCTCAAGCTCTTTCCGCTTCTCTTCCTTCTTCTCTTTCTTTCGACGGTCATATGCCTCCCATGTGGGTGATTGACATACAGAGCGCTGCTCCTCTTCTGGAGGGAACATGAATGCCACGGTCTTTTGAGATGGTTTGTCTGACGGTGATTGTTTAGAGAGGGGATCTGCTGAGTTTGATCGAGAAGGGCCCTGCCCGACGGGCTTTCGGGGTATTACGTTTGGCGACTTGGATCGCAAAGGATCCGTGTGTGAAAACAGTGGCGGAGGCACAGCGGCATAGTTACGAACAGGTGCCTTTTTGTCCTTTGGTACCAGTTCAAACCGACGAGGAGGATGTCCCGGGCTTGGGGGGACAGAGCTGCTACTATCTGTGCATGCTGGAGATGGAGGGATAGCGCCGTGATGTGTTCGCTGAAACTATAAATAACTGAATCAGCCATGTTCCTGCTTCACGTCTTGAGTGTTCAGGACTTACACTGAGCTTCTTCTCCAAATCGAGCATGCGTTGCAAGCTATTGGAGCGACTACGGCCTCGAGGCGGAGCCTGTACCTGAGCAGTCTGTAGCATGATGAAGCTTTTGCGGGTTCAAGCGAGCCGTTGACCTGAAGCTGGCCACAAGAAAAGGAATAATCTCAAAACATGCGAAGTCTGTGAGACAAAATTCGGGAGAAATGCGCGTGCGTGTGAGAGCTGAGCTGTGTGACGGTCGCGGGCGGGGTGGTGGTTTGCTGCAGGTAAGCGCAATAATAATAATGAAAAAGTTGAAGGTTTCGTTGCCCAGTCGTTTTTCCTTTCTTCTCTCGCGGGAGACAACAGCGGGCGTATGCAGCTGAAGTTTGGCCGAAAGCGCCAGGATGAACCGCTTTGTTAATATGGGATGCTGCGTTCGGCGGGAGAAGCTAGCGTCGAAAGCGGTGATGCCGTCTTGGTGGTGTTTTATTGCTGCGGTGATTGGAATTGGCCTATTCCAATCTGACAATTCCCGCCTTCTTTTCCTTCACTGAAAAGTCGATTCAAGTTATAAGAGCGGTCAAATGAACGAGTTGGTGGTGAGAAAGACGACGGATGCGGCTGTTTTGCTTGTGGTGGTGGTGTTGTAGTATGACGATGCAAAGGCGGTGGGCAACGCGTGGTGTAAATTATCTCGTGATTTGGAGGGTAAGACGGGCTAGCCAGAAATCTTTGAGATTTTCGATGTTGCACAAGTGAGAATAAGCGGAGGTTGAGAAGAAAAAAAATATGGTAGCACAGAAAGCAAAGGAGGCGGGAAGTGTACTGGTTAGGATGGATGTCAGTGATTATGAATGTGTGGGATCATGACATGAACGAGGGTCTGTAACAGATAGAGAAGGGAGCAGCAGGGGCAGAGATGAGGATGGGCAAGGGGGGATGCGAGTGTAAGAGGCAGAATCAGTGGAAATAGAAAATTCCTGAATCGTCGCCCTGATGAATGAGGTTGTCTTTGCCCGGGCAAGACTGAATAAATTACGACGCCAAGCAGTGTCAGGCAAGCAAGCAAGCAACTTTGCAAGCAATATGCCGATACTATGAACATCCCAGCTGCAGGTTCTTTTTCTGGGCTTACAGTAGCTTGATTTAGTTGCAGCAAGCCTCCAATTGAGTAGCGGGATAGCATGCCCGGCCCTGCCATGCCATTTCATGGATCATGCCCGTTGATGCGTGATTGCGGGATGGCGGCATCGTTTTCTAGAGCTGACCATTAAGTGCCCGACCAGGGTAAAGCCACTCTACTGCAGCCCAACAATCAATCCTCCACTGTCTTCCAGGTTATGATATCGGCCAAGCTCAACTCATCTCATCTCATGTCATATCAAAGTCAGATCCTCTACCCCTCTCGATCAACATCAACAATCAGTCACTCCAGCCTCTCCCCTCATGCAGCAGCTTACTTCTGTCACCTCAATTAGACCCAAACTCAACTGCAAGATGCTCATACACAAGATCAAGCTGTCGTCTTTCCAAGCTGGGTTTGGTCAACCTAAGAATACGAACTGATGAGGTGCGTGGCTGATGTGTCATCCGTAAACCGCGGGGCACCTTCAGCCGTTATTGGCTCGGCACCTACGGCACCTACCCACAGCGGCGTTTCACTGGCCTCGCGATGCCCAGAGCTGTCCCATTTTTAGCGTGATGGGCTCCAAAAATAGCCCTTCGGCTTCAACATCTAACCTTAAGAACGCAAAACATACACGAATAGAAACAGGACCACTTCCCCAAAGAGGCCGTCGACAACAGATCGAATGTCTTAGTCGGGAAGGATACGAGATAACGGCGAGACCCAACGGTGCTGGTTCGACGTTTTGGGGTTTAGCCTCACGACGGCGGCCTGCATGGCAATTGTTGCCATGTTTCTCGTCTGAATGGTGCAAACCTATGACACTACCTATTTGGACTGCGCTGCTTAGCTTCACATTCACCAAAGTGGCTGGTCGACGGGTGAGTTGCACAGGAACCGTGGTGTTGTGCTACTGCGAGATGAAGGCTGGATGATCAAAGTGAGGAGGTTGAACGCACACAAACTCAATTAATGGGCAGATCGAGCATTTTACAGCCAAGCAGCACAACGTGGCACACCCGTTCCCCTGATCCTTCTGTCTCAAGTCGTCCATCCATCCACCATCCCAACCTTACCTTTGCCGATCATGGCGCTAGAGCCATCGGATGCGTCGACATGATCTCCCTGCCAGCCTGCCGCCCGGCCACCGGCGGAAGAGACCGCCCAACTGCTGTATCGAGTTAATTAGACTAATCAAAAGAGTGTTTTTGCTACTGTAGCTCATGCGAGGTGATGTGATATCTGTGAGGGGTGATATCAATGTATTGTTTCTACCGCCGAGAGTTTGTATGCTGTGATCTGCATCGCAAATCGTCGGGCCCGTGCATCATGGGGCTTTAGGCGATGTGTGTGCCAGATATAGATCAACAGGAGAACTTATGAACATGAGACAACATTGAATAGCCTCACGATAAAATAGATGTTGGTTCGTTAGACTTTGGTACAGTTCGTATACCCATATTAACTGGTGCTACTTCGATTATAGTTCCAGCACACAAAGACTAAATGACAAACTAAGAAGAACTACCATGCCTTTATCGCAAATTAACTCTGACATGCCTGACATTGTAACGCACTGTAACATGATGGTAGATTGAATCTTCTTTTGCAACGCCCGCATCGCGGCTTCGCTCTCAGCTCTTCTCCCCTTCTGGATCTCGTATCTTTGCATCAGCATCGTCGGCGGGACCCTGCAGACAGCTGGGGCTGTATATAATTATAGCAAAAGCATCCACTACGGTGCTCTGAGCCCGTCGCCAACAGAATGTGAATAACCCATGACCCTAGTTAGCCTGGACGTAAGTTGATGTGCATAGAGCTACCTAGGCAATTATTTGCATCTACTGGGGTAGAACGATGTGGTGGCTTCTAGATCATCTGAGGATGCCCGCTTACCCTAGGTAGGTAGGTAGGCATGAGGTTGAAAATAGGATGAGGACCACAATTGGCAGTTGTTGAACCCAAATTTGTTCAAAACTGCCATTGTGTTACTTGCTAGCCAACAATTTGACCACGAATCAGGACTCTCGAGGTCCAGCTCCCAAGACGTGAGCAGAAAAAGGCCGCTTACATGGCGTTAACATCACCGCTCATTTTTACGCGTTAGGTATCATCAAGAAAGCTGTAACAGTCAAAATTTCACACAGAGCAATCGCATACCCCAAGACACGTATAACATAAAACCAATACTACAGTAATTCTCATGTGGAAGCATGTCTGACCCGTCAATCTTCCAAATTGGAATGTTCGTCGCCAAATACAAGACCTTACTGTAGGTTGTAATACACCATGTGGTACACTCGAGAAGCCTGTGATCGATCCGAATGATACGTAATATCATTCAAGAATTTGACAGAACTTTAGAACTTTACTTTTATTATTTTATGACAGCCATTCTCACCATGATATCTCAAAGACGGCAGGCGGGTGCTAGAGTGATCCGACGGAGAGTTCGCTCCTTAGCATTATGTAAGCAGCTCACCCCGCCACTCGGATACCATTTTTCCGAGAGGGCATCTTATCCCGTCTCACGTGAGAGCCGGTCGCCTCTCGCCCACACTTACCAAATTCCCCAAAAATCTTACTGCGCCCTCAGCCGACGACTCACCATCCACATCACCACCAAAATCATTCATCATGGGTAAAGTTCACGGATCTCTTGCCCGTGCCGGTACGTTGCGCTCGCCCATCAAGAACTCTTGGTATTTGACATTCGCTAAAACTTACGCAGGCAAGGTCAAGTCTCAGACTCCCAAGGTACGACGACACGGCGATTAAAAAACCCTTCGAAACCGACGAACCCGATCACTAACCATCCGATCCAACAGGTTGAGCCCCAGGAGAAGACCAAGGTCCCCAAGGGCCGTGCTCTCAAGCGCCTCAAGTACACCCGACGATTCGTCAACGTTACCCTCACTGGTGGCAAGAGAAAGGTGAGCAGACTTGATGGTACGCAGCAGGAGAATGCGGGCGCTGACGATGCGGACACAGATGAACCCCAACCCCGGCTCCTAAACAACTGGTTAAATGACAAGATTTGCGGTATCGGGATGTTGGCTGGCGGACACGGTTCAACAATGGTTGCTTCACTCAGTAATGGGATGATGGATTGGGTCGGGTCGCATGATAGGCTGAGCCCCTTATGGAAATGAAAAAGGAAATGGCGAAGAAGCGCTACGACTCTACTCGGCGTCCGGTGTCAGTTGTCAATACAACAACATTTGTTCGCGACCAGACACGCTTTCTACTGCGTTTGTGAAATGCCATCATTTTCGCGAGAGAATCGCAAGACAAGTCAGATTCTTGACCCCCGCGCATCTCGTAGACATCACGAATTCTGGCTGGGGTCTTCGGCGAGTGACTCACATCGATGACATCCATGACTTGGGTAGAATGCCTCAGGATGCTCACCATCGGTACGAGTCAAGTTTCGCTAAATTGCCAAGCTACCTGATTCTTTGTAACAATAAACCATAAACTCCGAGAATGCCAGCAGACCGTAGCGACTGTAAATAGTTCGTGATACATACAATATGATATTGGAGCATGGTTCGGTCGCTCTCACTCCCACTTCATAAGGCTCAAGACAAAGATCACGTGATATCAATTCCACCTTACTCGAACTCTGTCCATGTAGCTCCATCCCCAAGCAGTCAACATCACATTCACCATCGCCTATTCTCGATTACTCTTCAAACAACATACTACACAAAATGGCTGACGTAGAAATGGATGTCGATGTTGAGGCGGGCTCTCCTCCTCCCCCCGCGCACAACGAATCCGACATGCAAACACATACAAAGGCCACGGCTGTCCGCTCTATCGAGGGCTGGATCATTGTCGTCACCAACGTGCACGAGGAAGCAGATGAGGAGGCTCTACAGGATTTGTTCGGAGAATACGGCGAAATCAAGAACATGCACCTGAACCTCGACCGAAGAAGCGGTTATGTCAAGGTAAGCGACGCTCGGACGTGAAGCAGGACAGAACGGCTTGCTGATGCGGATGGGTCTCCAGGGATACGCCCTCATCGAGTACACAACACTGGAGGAGGCTCGCGCTGCTATCGACGGCGCGCACAACCAGAAGCTTCTCGACCAGGCTATTCAGGTGGACTTTGCATTCGTGCGACCCCCGCCTGGTAAGCCCGGCCGTGGTAGAGGCGCTGGTGGACGAAACCGAGGCCGAAGCAGGAGTCGCAGTCCCGAAGGCAAGGAGCGCGAGGAGCGCGATTGAACGGGAAAACATGGAGAAGTCGGAATACAACGCGGGAGGAAGACCTTGCCGTACGGCGCGTGACGAGACGAGCAACGGATGAGAAGGCCCACCAACTTGTTGCGTGCAAAATCGCCGACGTGCGACACTCACCGCGAGGGCTGAGGGCACGTCGGCAGCGTAATGTTTACACATGAGGTATGTCTAGCTTTCCCGCGCATTTGTGAGTCTTGGCCTAACAGGTAACAAGATCAGAATGAGAATAAGTATGGTCAAATGGCCACCTTGTAACTGTCAACTTCGCTATCCAGAAGTCGCAAAGAGACGCTCAGTGTGATAAGGTTAACATGGTTGAGACTTGGGGTCCTATAGTTTGGTAGGAGTTTGGACAGCGCTCTAACATGGAAAACAACAGGGTTTCAGATCAGATCTTTGCAAGGGAAGTCACAGCTTTCACGATCGTCTTGGGTCAACAGCAACTTGGCTGCTATTCAACACTGTATCTCCATGCGCCTGAATTGAGAACACGAACGGAGCATGTCCGACTCCGCCAAAGAAACCTCTGCAGTCCTTATTCCCACCCTCACATCGCCTATTCAGAACACCCACGTAAACGACTCATTTACATGAAACCTCGTCGATTGCCTGGTCGAGTTAGAAGTATTCTCTACCTTGTCGTAGAACGACTCACCTTATATCCGCGCTCGACGCTCCGACCAGTACCTTGAAAGCACCCTCTTCGGCAATCCACCCTGGAACTGCCTCGTCATAATACCCGACTGCGTACTTGTCCAGGCTTATGGTGATGTGTCTCGTCTCGTCAGCTTCGAGAAACACCTTCTCAAAAGCGACAAGCTCCTTTTCAGGCCGTGGCAATCGGCTTTTCTCGTCGTGGACGTAAACCTGGACGATTTCTGCGCCGGCACGGGGTCCTATGTTGGAGATGGCGAGAGTGATTTTGACTTTGCCGTCGGGGGTAAGTGTCTTTGTCGAAACCTCAGGCCGGCCGTACTCGAAGGTAGTGTACGAAAGACCGTGGCCAAAGGGGAACAGGGGCGTGATCTTTGCATGGTCATAGTGTTTGTATCCCACGTAGAGGCCTTCTCCGTACAGAACTTTGTGGTTCTCACCGGGCCAGGTGTGCCACGCTGGAGTGTGCTCGATGCGCTTGGGGAACGTACTCTGTGTACAATTAGCAAAGCATCCGGGTTTTGAGAGCAAAAGTGTCTTACCGGGAGCTTGCCACTGGGATTCTCAATGCCAAACAGGACATCAGCTAGGGCATTGCCCGCTTCTTGTCCCTGGTAATATGCCTGGAGAATGACCGGTACCTGGTCAACCCACGGCATGTGCACTGGACTACCTGACTGGTTGACAACCACGGTTTTCGGGTTGGCCTTGACGACGGCTTCGATGAGCTTGTCCTGGTTTCCATCGGCAGGGAGATCCATGGTCTGGCGATCATACCCCTCAGACTCCCACTCAGCGTCTACGCCCACGATAACCACAGCTACATCTGCATTGCGCGCCGTCTCAACTGCCTCCTGGATATAGTCTAGCTGGTCTTGCTCCTTGTATCCGATACGACAACCGCCGTACTTGTGCGTCATGCCAAACTGCTTCTGCTTGGAGATGGGCCGGAGCTCGTTGGTCATTTCCACACGGAGTTCAACGGCCTTGTCGGCCTCCATGTCGACATCAACGAGGTAGTCGATTGATCCATCAAACATGGCCTCGCCCTCTTCTGTCCACTCCCACAGATCGAGAACCAACTTGCCGTTGACGAACAGCTTTCCCGGCCCCACGCTCATGAAGCTGATGGTGTGTTTGCCTGTTGTCTTGGGTGTGAGGTACGTAGTAGCAACAGCAGACCATTCAGGCCCGACCTTGTTCAAAGGTGCCGAGTCCCAGAGGAAGAGATCGGTGTTGATCCTGCGCTGCTTGACCACCGGACTACCCTCGAACTTATCCCCTGCGAACCAGTCAATGCTTACGCCAGGCTTGCCCGACTTCTCAGTACAGTACTCGGATGCTACAGGGAGCCATTTGTGGATGTGACAGCCCTGAGCAAACGAGACTTTCTGCTGGGCTACCTTGCGGATGCTGTCGAGGGGAATAGTGTTGTAGTATGGGTTCAGACTCGCGCTGCCTCCGCCACCTGCAATGTGTCGGTTAGCATTTGGGCCGATGACAGCAACCTTGGTAGTCTTGGGACACAGCGGGAGGATTTTGCCGTCGTTCTTGAGCAGTGTGAGGCCTTCGTGGCCGGCAGCTCGGATCAGTTGCCTCGTTTCCTCTCTGTCGTCTTCTCTCTCTGGTTCTTCTGGGGACATATCGCCTCCCTTGAGCCTCTCTACTAACGTGAGCACATTCTCTGCTGCTTGGTCAATGTCCTGCATTGAGATAAGTCCTTTGTTGGCTGCGGTTATGAGCTTGTCCAGACGCCATTTGGAAGAGTAGGGAAATTCGATATCGCATCCTGCCTCTACCGACTCAATTGATGAGTTGACGCCGCCCCAGTCCGAGACTACGGTTCTACAACAGGTCAGTGACAAGATTCGATGCTGTTGAGAGGATATTTTACCCCTCATAACCCCATTCTCCACGAAGAATGTCCTTGAGAGTGTGCCTGTTCATATCAGCGTGGACGCCGTTGATGAGGTTGTACGAAGTCATGACGGCCCATGGATTTGCTTCTCGAACCGCAATCTCAAATGGTCGAAGATAGATCTCACGAAGCGGCCGCTCAGTGATGAGCGAGTCTATCGTCAGTCTATTGGTCTCCTGTTCATTTCCGACGAAATCTATTGCATCAATCAGCAGCACGTAAAAGTGGGATCAGGCATTTCGTGTAGTTTACGCTTGATAGTTGCTGCAACACCCTTGTCTTGAAGACCCCTGATATACTGCGCTGCCAGTTTTCCGGTGAGGAGGGGGTCTTCAGAGAAAGACTCAAAGTTGCGACCTCCAAGTGGATGACGATGCATGCAGACCGTCGGTGCCAGAAGCATCTCGGCTGATCGTGCTCGGGCTTCGAGGGCTAGATGCTGTCCGACTTGATATAGAAGATCCTTATTCCAGGTAGCGGCGAGGGAGATGCCACAGGGGAACAATGCGGCCTATATTGTTCAGTCATGCACATGTTATCCTGATACATTGCAACTGACCTTTGTGCCCCCAACAAAGATCCCGCCGCGTGCTCCATTGGGACCATCGGTTGTCTTGATCGAAGGGATTCCCTTCTCGGGGATGGCTTTTGTCCTCCAAAAGTCTGCGGCTGTGAGAAGCGAAACCTGAACGGGTCAGTATATGTATCTGTGAGGGACTGGGACTTGCACCTTTTCTTCCAAGGACAGTTGCGCTAGCTTTTCTTTTGCTGCAGATCGGATGTCTCGCAGCTGCTGAGTCTTCTGCGGGGGGCTACATGGTGGAGAGAATTCTGTGTCTGGAGTTGACGGGGTGTTTGAGTCGTTCATGGTATACCAGACTTGCTGTGGGTGATTGTATGTGCTATGGTCGGTCTAGTCTCCCAAGCGATCAAGACTGAAACGAGTGCAAGGACAAAAGTACAATGTTCCAGAAAAGAGGAAGAACATGTATCAAGTAAGCCAACGTGATAGCTGCCTTCACTTATACGGTATATCAATAAGCATGAGCGCGGCACATAGGGTCATCCGAGACGCCCTAGGTAAGCACGACACAGCACATGGGGATTAAACCTTCAGATGGGCAGGGACAAGGGGCGTTTCGAGATAGGCGTTTTCGACTACAAGCAGCCTATAACAGCGGATGCTATAAGACTGCCGGGTGAGCAAGCCGGCGAGCCTCGAGGGGAGTGGAGATTGTTTCAAGAGGCAGATTAACGACTTGGCCGGTATAAGCGGACCGTGAGAGCGGCGAGGGCCGTGTCTTCCGGAGGGTTTGAGCTGTAGTGAGTGAGTGGTTCTGCTAGATCTAGATGAGAAGAGACACGTGGTACAAGATAAGTGAACCTCACATGTTCTCTATCAAGCAAAACACCATCCTGTCGAGCATGCTATCTATACGTCTCACCCGCCAAGTCTTGGGTGTTGTATCACAAGATAACTTCAGAAACCCGACAGCCTGGGACAAGTTCTCTTAGCGTTGGCTGACGCGCTGTACGAATCGGGAAATACTCTCGGACGGTTGGCGCGGCTGACGGCCCGTATTTCCCGAGGGCGCTGCCGGAGTCGGGCGAGCGAGAGCCGGGGCTTATCCCCGGGGGTTTAGGAGTGGAGCTGCTGCGTATAAAGCAAAAAAGCATGCCATGTTCTTTTCGACTTGGGATTGAGAGCGAGCAAAGGGCACTTTTGTCTAGGTAGTTGCCAATCTCGGCACCTACATGCTGTGTCGGACGCAGACTGAAACGAGATGAGGCACTGAGGAACTTTAAAGAGAATCCGATACCGAAAGCGGCTTGTTTGAATACGAGGCTTTGAAGGGAAGTACATGTTTGGCTGTGCTAATTCGTGGGAAAACAAGCAGCATACCCTCGATTCTTAAGTACAAGGTGGGTTAGACTCTTCATGTCTTGTTTCAGCCTCATACGCAGGAAGAACCATGACTCCCTACTTGAATATAGAACGAACTTGTAGTGAGCGTTACCATCATCTCCGGCATCCACCGTTAGACCTCCGTCGTGCGCCGGTTAAGAGGGGCCGGCTCGGGGGTCGGGTACCTCCGTTAGTACACGCCGACATCCGTGGGTCCTGGCCGACGATAGACAACTTGTTTATGTCAAGATGACGAAGCCCGATATTTACTTCTTCTTCCTAGAAACCATCGTAGGAATTGCTAAACACTCATGGCCACGCGACTCACCGCGCACGACAATGTTTCACTCATCTGCAAGCCGCTCAAACTCAGTATACGCCCTCGAGGACCTCTCACCCTCGGCCCGTCCTGGGTCTCGCCTCCGCTATTCTCAGTCCTCAGATGAAACAAGCTCAGAGTCGGCACCCCGAAACAGCAGCTCCTCCGCGTCCGCTTCCGCTTCCGGCCACGGTCAACCGGAGCTCCGTGGAGAAGGGTCCGCCGTGCCGCCAGCCGGTGACAAGACGCGGCTGGCAAGGTTCTGGAGAAACTATGTCAGCTGCGAGGTTGAGTTGTCATCGGCGCGGGATCATCTAGGTATGTACAGTACGTGCTGTGCTGGTGGAGATTGGCGGAACAACTGTCTAGGTTACAGTTCTGGCAAGGGTCCGTTTTATAGTTATAGTTGTGTCTGACCGATATACGCAAACAGCAAACGAGCGTACCTTTCTGGGCTATCTGCGCACATCAGTCATGATGTCCATGGTAGGCACCTTGGTCGCACAGCTCTTCACGCTCAACCGCGCGGGCTTCCACAGCGACGGGTTTGGGTATTTCAGCGTGGGGAGACCTCTGGCAACGACGTGCTATGCCTTCTCCATCTGCACAATCCTCCTCGGGGCGATCCGCACGTGGAGGCATCAGCGGACCATGATGAGCGGAAAGGCTCTGGCCGGAGGGTTTGAGCTGAACATTTTGGGAATAGGCACTATGCTGGTATGTAATGTAACCCCCGGAGCATTTTGGGAAGGTGGATTAACTTGGATAGCTTCTATTAGTCTTCTTTTCGTTTTCACTGGCTATTGATATTGTCAAGGGGACCAGGGAGTCTACGTGATGGTTTGGGTCAGTTGGATGAAAGCAAATGCATAGCGACATGACAGGTTCATATAAGCGTCTGTTTTAAGCATGATAGATAATAGACATACACACACATCATCTTACTTCTTCCCCGCTGATGCCCTCTCTTTCTTTGCCTTTACCCGGGTCCTCTTCTTGGCCAACTTGTGGATACGAGACTTGTTCGAATCAGGCCTACTATTGGCGCCTCTAGAAACCATCAATAACAAGTCTAGCACAAGGAAAAGGAACGCATACGTACCTGATCTGCTTCGAAACAACTTGTAAGCCTTCTGTGTCTACAAAGACTTGTACGTCGTTGCCACTCCGGTTTGAAGTGGCCGATAGTGACAGCTCAGATACAAACGAGTCTGAGCTTACTGGGGGCAGTTCGTCTGGTTCTATATCCGAGCTCAACTCTTTTGTCGTTTGGTCATTTGTTGGCTTGCTGAACACAGGCTGTAGGACAGGAGTCTTTGGTGCCTTTTCTTGCTCCCCAGTACGCGTCTCAGCTAAAGGAGACGAGCCCAGCGCTACTGGCCCGTCCACGAACTGCCAACTGGAAGATCCTGACAAAACGGACTTGTCCTTTGGCTCGGAGCTTTGCTTATCCTGACTCAACATATTCGGCGCAACAGAGCCAAGTCTCACCATCCTGAGTTCATGGCTCTCGTCATGTTGAAGATAGACGTCCATGGGCGCAACGACGGAAGGTGAGGATGGAAGACTGGGCTCTGAGAGCTGTAGACTGCAGTCTTCAGTTACTATTGGTTGTTCGAATGTTGTGCGCTCTTGAGGTGACTTGTAAAGATCGTAGCGAGGTACAGAGACGGGTTCAAGACCACTGGCCACAAACTTGTGTTAGTCCATGTCTTGGAGAGCCAGCCTTGGAATACATACCTCTTGCAAGCACCGTCGTCAAGACTAATGCTGCTATCTCGCCTAGGAGTCTGGTAGACCTGCGCAGTCGAAGCACACGAGCCTCCGACACCAGATAAAAGATCCATAACGCACTGGTCGGCAGAAAGAAGTGTCCCTAACGAAACAAGCACAACTGCCAGAGCAAGCTGACTATTTATAGGGCTTCCAATGACAGCCAAGATCAAGCAAAGGCCCCTCCCGTTACCGACACAAAGGTACAAGCCCAGTCCCGAGTATCTGGGTCAAGCCTCGCCGCCTCGAAGCAACGGTCTGACCCAGCAGCCCGGGCCCTGCATCTGCACCGGAATCACATCCGCGGACAGCATCCGGGGCAGTTTTGCGTTAGAACGACAGACGATCTCGGGCTACCCGCGAGAGTGGTTCGCCCGGGGAGGAGGGTTGAAAAAGAAAAAGGAACCATGGCTGATATGCATCAAGCAAGGAGACATCGTCTCTATGGAGAGCTTTTGGCAACTCTGTTCCGCGGCAGTCAGACGGAGCAGTTGACCGCCTCGAGAAACGAGTTTCTTCTTCCTCGATGCTACAGAGCTCATTTCCCAACCCTCTTCAGCTGGCAAACACCTTCCTCGTTGGTAAGACATGCATAGACCCAAGCCGTTGGGCGGGGACCGGCCACGTTCCCAGGAACCAAGCCCAAGCTGTCGGTAAAAAGGGGGCCATCCATCGTCATCTTCCAGCCAGCCTGGTAGGGCGCAAGCAACCACACTGATGTGATGTGACTGCTAGGCTTCTGCGGAGCGTTAGTTGAGGGCTTGATTGGTTGCTTCATGACCGGGTTTGTCCAAGTTTGCTTGACCAACAACCAACACCGCTCGTTTCATGCCGTCGAAAGTGTCATGGCAAGGACCTTGAAAGCCACAAGTTGCTTTTTCTCGTCCCAGGCGCTGTCATTCGGACCTGGCACATTGTTCCGAGTATCTGGTTGTCCTTGACAAGGCTATCTTCTTTGTTGCTTGACCATATATACTCAGAGTTATCGAATACGATACTATGGAGAGTATACATGATTACTTCAACACACTCAACTGTTCTCTTCAACCTCGTCAACTTCACCCAGCATATATTTCCCCTCACTCCTCTCACAACTCACATTCATTACCCTGGCTCCTTTATCCCTGTCCGTCCGTTGGGGGCCTCAAAGGCTAAAACTCCCCGGCTTCCTTGACCCCCACTAGTCCATGTCACTGCAACGAACACGTTCAGAAGACAAAGTAATATATGCCGAGTGTGTCGAGGTTGCAGTGCAAGTGGCAGACCTTAGATTAGCATGAGGTGATTCCGGTGCGTTGCTTTTTCGACATGCTCACCGCCAAGCATAAGCAGCCTATACGAAAAATAACCTCGTCACATCACATGTCACTCGTCAGCATCAAATAGCACCCAATTTCATTGAGGCAAGCAATTTGTTTGCTATATACTTGATCCCATGTAAACCCGTCAGGACGCCAAACGCAATGCCCTAGTATAGTCATGTCCAAGTAAAAATAGCCACCTTGAGTAAGAATGACAGTAAACCAACGCCCAGTAATGCCAATATCTGTAATGTTTCTTCGCGCAAAGTAAAAACAGCCGTTTATATAATATAACCCCGCCTTATGAGCCACTACAGCTCCTCATGGTCGAGGTTGGGGAGCTTAAGCTGCCACCAACGTTCACCAACGGGAAGACCAACCCAGACTCGGTACAGGCGTCGAACTTCATATGTAAAGACATTCCAGCTGCGAGGTGTTAGTCCATATCCAAGAGAATAGAAAGGCCGCGGCAACTTACAGTGTCTTTGGAGTACGCATCCATCCCGAAAGGATAATCTTGACGGAAGCGCGGAATAGAGCGAGCTCATGCATAAACTGAGCCCCAAGTGTGTCATCCTTGGGTCCCCTGCGTCGCAGTGCGATGAACTCCCTCATCGCATCGTCCATCTGGACATTATTCTCAGCCTCGGCCTCCATCTTGGCGTTGTGCTCCTCCTGCTTGGCAATAGCCTCTAGTTCCTCTTCCATCTCGTCACCTGCAATCTTCTCCTCCATCATCTGGCGGAACTGGCCGATGTTGTGGAGAGAGCTGCTGATACGGGCATAAGTGTTGAAAAGCGCGACAAGCTCGGTGCGCTGGAGATAAGGGACGTCCTCGCTGTTGTTATCGAGCTCGAAAAGGATTTTGAGGGCGGTGCCGTAGCCGGCAGTTTGGAGCTTGCCCCAGAGACGGCACTTGTCACAGCCAACACAGTCCATGAGACGGCTGACGTTGCGGAAACGGTTGCGGAAGTCCTCCTTGAGAGACGGGCCCTCGCCATTAACAAACATGAGGCTCTCGTCAAAGATCTGGGGGACGCTGGCAGCCCGCTCAGTAACTTCAAGAACCTTTGCGCGGGTGGCTTGGTCCTCAGAGGTATCGCCCATGCAAAAAGTGTAGCCTTGCTTCTGGATATAAGGGCCAAGCTTGGCGATGGCGCGAGTCATGAGTGCGTAGTTGAAGTAAACATTGCTGATGCGGTCGGGGAACTTGTGAAGCCGGTGTTGGTAGCATGACAGGTTAGGGTGCCATTCACCTGTGGTTTGGTTGAGGAAGTTCCAGCACAAGTGCGTGCTGATACTGGCATGCATTCCTGACATGACGCGGTAAAAGACACGCTTCTCGAGACACTCATCATCGACCTCGAAGCCGGTGTTTGCGACAAAGGGAGTGTTGGGGCTATCTTGACGACGCTCCTGAAGCTGGGCCTGGCGACCGGCTGCGTCGAGAATCTGCTTGAAGTCTTGGGCAGCGGGACCGTGTTGCCATCCAGACTGGCCGAGATCGGCCGACTTGGGGAACGAGCTCTTCTGGAAGCAGTTTTCTCGATAAATAGCGTCCCAGACCTGCCTGGCGCCGTCCCCCGCGTACCCTGTGAATTTCTCGGGGTTCCTGACCAAGCTCACATAGTCGCCCTTTGAGCTGGCGCTCTCGTCCTCGGGAACACAGTAGTCTCGCTCGTCGCATTCGTCGTCGTATTCGAACACACAGCTCTCGCCAACGTCTTCGCCGAGGCTGCCTTGGAGAGGTCGCTTGGGGTGCTGGCGCTGGGCTTTCTTGCCAGGATGCTTAGCACGAGGGCCCTCGAGCTTACCTAGCGAGTGGGCACGCCAGATCTCGGGGATATCCTCTTCGTTGTCGAGCGTCTCGACAGCGCATCCAATGTTTCCGCACATTCCATTCTCGTCGTCCCAGAAGGGACATTTCTTGTGGAAGAGGTTTACTCGGTAGTGGGAGAAGAAGTCGGTGTTGTGTGTAAGGTCGTCGACGGCGGGTTTGGTCAGGAGGTTGAGCTTTTCGAGTGTCGAGTACGAAGCGCAAGCATCGCCAACGATGGACTTGGGCGAGATCTACGGGAGATGATGTTAGCAAGCGTGATTGCGCGGTGGCGATTCAACTTACACGGCATTCATCAGCAGAGCTCTCGCAAGAGCCCGGTGCGGCCCAGAGGGCAAACACAGAGAGATAGAAGAGTCTGCTTGCAGACTTCATGGTCGCTGCGTGCCCGGTAACTAGAAAGTTTGAACCAATGCAGACTGACTAACTGCAGCGCAGGCGCAGAACGAGTGAAGCGACGGGCCGACGTATGACGGATGATTCGGGGCGTAGACTAGAGTAACGCAGCACAGGAACAAAGAGTGCGTATGTACTCGCTTTCACTGTCGCTAGCGAGTGAAGGCGACAGAGAAAAACAAACGAAGAACAAGAACACGTTCTGTCTTGTCTCGTCAGTTGCAGAAGACAAAGAAGAAGCGACGTATGAAAGTAAGATAAAGTGGGTTGACGTCGGCGGCCAGCGACGGGATACTTTACCTTATCCGGTAAAGCGTGGCTGTCTCGAACGGTAAACTGTACCTTTAATTCCAAGACGTTACGGATGTCTAATATAAGTTGCAGGATGATAAGGGCAAAGCTCTAAAGGACAGGTAGTAGAATGGTCTATAGTGGAACGATACTCAATTCGAGAAACTAATCGAGGCTCAGCCGACTGAGTTATAAATAACATGCTCATCTGTCAGACTCAAGCCACGTACGGAAAATTAAAAAGAAGATGCCACGCTGTCTGTTGATGGGTCGACTCATGTTAGTCAAACCTAATAACAGTGACTCTAGCCAGTTCGCCGTTCTCATACCAATTATGCTAAAGAGTCCTCTTAAAGTTAGGGAATTATATCACTCTCTTGATCTAAAAGTTACCCTTTAGATGTACCGCAGCTTTAGTAGAGGCCTGGATGTGAAAGGTGGCCAGATCAATCAATTCAATTACCAACGGCAAATGGCCTGAGCTGATTTGAAAGCAAACAGCCGGGCCTTGGGCTAACGGATTTCGGACCAACATCAGACGATCTGCCGAGTTACATAACCACTATCCGTACTTTAAACTCAATCCCTGACCATCCGAGGATCCTGAATCAACGACATGTTAAGGGTCCAAGAGCCGCAATTGTCTTATTCCCAAGACAAAACATCCACTCTTCATCTCACGGAACATTCCCTAGCACTTCATCCAACCACGACCCTCGTATGACATTTCGCTTTGTCTCCAATCTCGCTCGTTTTTCTCCGCCAGTCTTCCATTTCCCTCTGTTGTCTCACACATGTGGCGCGTACTACATATATACAACCATGGATCTGGGATCGGCCACGGGACGGTCTGGCTAGTTGGCCAAAGCCACCGTTCACCTCTGCCACTGAAGTGCAGTTGAACCATTGTAAATCATCATGTTTTGTTTACCTATTATTATGCGATGCTGCATGCCACAACCTCTACCAAATGTAACCCTGCATTTCCTCTCCTATAACTTGATACCAGGGCCCATCAGCAGGCCCATTCTCCCATCATGCGCTTGCAGAAGGGTATAACTCATGACTACATCCCTCAACTTCCTTGGGAACCAGTTGAACCATGCGCCGGATGCAATGCTTTCCTCATCGCCCCGCTCGCCCAACATCTCATCTCCCCAACCTAGCCCCAAATCAGAGACAATTAAAAAGACACGTCAGAAAACCAGTAAACAATTGTCGAAATGCCCAACCAGACCAAACACCGACGCGTTTCCGGATCGTTCCAGATCCAACTCCGTAGTACAACGTGCCCATGTCTTAGTCGTTAGGGCATGGTCGATCCAACTCGCGACTCCATTATTGATCCATTCCCTATTGCAGCATCCCCTCTATTCGCCCTGTCAACCCGACAACCAGTCCAGGGTCCATGCGTCATACATTTTATAGTGGCCCATGAGAATGGTAAGAGGGCTTCCCTTGATAGGGACCGGCATATCATGATAATGGCGTAGGGCCAAGGCCGGCTATGAGCACTGAATGGCATGTTGCGAGCGTATTGAACCAACAAAGTCTTTTTTGCTTCTCTCCTTATATCTCAATGTGCAGACCGTAAAATCGTGGGCGACGTGGAAACCTCCGCCCGGGCTTTGAGCGGCGCCAACAAAAGGGGCGCTGTGCAGTAAATATGTATGGTGAATTGAGGGGAAATCTGAGCCGCGTCGAGTAAGGTTGATTACTGAGGTGGCTGGAAGTTGAGTGGTCGCCTAGAATTCCATGTCAGTACAGAACGAGGGTATATGGGGGATTGGGCCCCAATTATGGGAACCTGGCATGACGGCATACTTGAACAGAAGAATGTGAGGCTCTGGCTCGTGAACTTCGTAATGCTCCCATCCTAGGCTCTATGCGACTTGTTAGTCTTATCGCTTTCAATGCTGCTGCCGTTCGCTGACGAGGAGACACCGGCTAGCAAGGGCGTGAAGTCGTACCTGAGTAATGCCAAGAGCTCGCCATTCCTCCTCCCACAAGAGCTTGAGAGTTCCCTTGGAGGTGTCATGGTAGTCTTTGGGAATGGCCTTGAGCATTGCTTTGGGGAGCTGAACATGGCGGTATTCGTATTCACTATCCGAATATCGGGCAGAGTAGTGGATGGAGTCGATAAACTCTTCTACCCGAGCGCGCTCCGAGTCTGAAAGAGGCCGAGGCGACTTATTCCGGCGGGTGGTATCGATGTCGAAGGGCATTTTTGGCGTGTAGAGAAGGTGTTGTTGTTTGTCGAAGAGCTGAGGGGATAGCTCGTGGTTTCGAAGGTGCGGGGAGGGGCACCAAGAGCTCGGCCGATCGATTGGTGAGGGCGGGTCAAAACAGTCCTTCTGGGCAGCGGCTTTCCAATGCGTTGAAGGTTGGCTGGTGAAGCTGTTCCGTGTAGGATGCCGCGGTTCCTCTTGTTTCGCAGGACGTGACAGACAGGTAACCTGCTGTTGAGAAGCTTCTGGAATGTCACGCGAGATGTGCAGACGAAATGAAGCGCGAGGCTGGGTTTCGGAGGCGGTCAAAGATTTCCCGATGCAAGGCTTGCACGAGACAAGAGGGTCGTATGGCCGCTTTCGCCGTGATCGCTGAGTTGACCGGCGTGAACAAGAAGCTTGCGCCGGGGAGAAGAGCTCGAATGACAACAACGTGCTCTAGAGAACGAGAAGGCGACCGAAAAGAAAGACCGCTAAAAAGTCAAGGTGAACTCTTTGGACAAGAGACGGCCGGGACGATATGAACCGATAGATCCTTGCGCGAGTAAGTGAAGAAGCTGAGGGAAGAAGAGGGCGAGGAAGAGTGTGAGGAGGGAGGAAAATAAAGATTTTGGTGATGGTGTTGAGAGCGACAGGTTTTACAGCGAAAGTGGCAGCAACGGCGCGCGCACCTTCAGGTGGAAGGTGGTTGGTGGATGAGCGGGGGTGGGCAGGAGAGGGCGTGGCGTGGAAAGATGGGGAAGAATGGAAAGTAAACAAAAAAATTCATCTCTCACAGCAACTAACACTTGATGTCCCACTCTCTAAAAGGGGTACTTGAGAGACCATTGAATTGTCAAGTACTCTGTTGTCCAGAGTCTCCAAACATGATGCCATTTTGGGATACCCATGGTTTCTAGTTGATTATACTGTTTCTCTCTAGTGATGATAACCCAAGCATAGCCTCCACATGTCTCTGCTGATGCTGCCCTTGAAGAGCTTGGAACTCGACGTATTCTTCCAATGTGTTGGTAAATTAGTACCTATTCAGTGGTAGAGATATCTAATCATGGCGTTTGTTTACATCAACAAATCTTCTCATGTCCTGGAGCAACAGCTTAACATTACCCCTCCATCCGCACATAGGAACCTAGATGCGATATGATCGACAACGTTGTTGCTCAGGGCTGCAACTGTAGCGACAGGGATTCTGTCAAGGGACCGATTTACGACCGTTGGATTTTCACAGGCAACAATTCTCGTTTCTGTCTGGCCGTTGCCAGCCTCAACCACAGCCGCAGAGGTCCGTGCTTTAGCTATACTTGGCGTGAACTGCCAGTTGTGATATTTTCGCGTGTGAAGCTATTCGATAAGATACTACCTTAGTGCATTTGGTCAAGCAATGGGTATGGGCGATTTCACCCTGCATTCTTTCTCTCCCCCTTTTCCTTCCCTAGCATCGAGCTGAAAGCCGTTGAATCAAGCACGTGGCGTCCACATGTGTCTCATCAATCTTTTCTCATATCTCTTGTCGCGTCCCATCTCCCAGATTTCCTGCCATGAGGTTTCGGCGTTGGATCTTCGCTACCATACATTGCCATCACAAATCCTCCACTGGATTACCCAAATGTCTCCTCTCCCAAAAGTCTATCGTCACGTCATAAATCATACATGATGTCACTGTTTCCATTTGAGCTGCAAGTCTTCCGGCATCCGCTCATTCGGTTGCTGCCCTGTTTTGTATTTTGACATGCTGTAGCTCCTGGACTTGATCAACCTCGTAAGCCTGTGGAGGATTTAAACGCACCCAACTGATTTTCGGTAACCTGCGGCAACCCGAAACTTACATGACCCCAAATCTTCCAGAACAGTAGCCGAATCTCAGCCATCCCGAGACAGTCCGCAGAGCCTCCGGACATCCCGGCTGGCCTGGATGACATCAAGTGCCCCTCACGGGCAGCATGGCTCTATCTGTCTTGGAGGTGACGTTAAAATACCCTCATATGGGCCAAGAAATGATGCACGAGAGTTCTCTACTACAGCAATGATGCGAAAGCGAGACTTATCATGGTCATGACTTTAGAAATGATGCCGCCGTTGAAGAGTCACCTCTCCGACCAGTTTCTTTCAGCGGGATGTGATTCACGACATTTCCAATCTTAGCTTTGACGCCTGTAACGCTGATTTCCCAATCTCGCAAGTCGGCAAATTTGGCTTGCCTGAAGAGTCGCAGCGTCTTGAGAGACATCTCATCCCCTGGCAGGTGAAATGTCCAGCCAATAGATATGTGAAAGGCAGTTCCCACCGGCTCTGTCGTATTCCGCTGATATAGTGTTGGTAGGCCAAAATGACTGGCAACCGTATTACACCGCGCCAACAGAGCCGTGAGCTCCGGATTTGACGACCGCTCTTCGTCTTTGCTGTTAGCTGCAGACCTGGGGCCACTAGCAACACGGAGGATAAGAAATGTGCGGTCAGAGTCGGGCGACCTATACCACGCGAGTCCACGGGGTCGGACAACAAAGGGCGCGATGCCACTGTTGTTGAAGGACTCCGTGATTCTGTCCAGGAACTCGTCCTTGTTTCCTGTGGTTAGAGACAACGGTCGGGACAGACTGATATGTAACGGTAGAGGCGATCCCAGATCGCTTGTTAAGAAATTGTAAAGCTTGATCTCTCCTGATACATGCTCCTCAATATCAGCCAGCAGACTTGTCAACAGACTGTGCTGTGTGGTGGAAGGATGCCCTGATGATAATGTGAGACACGATTTATACAAGAAAATGCCCGAAACTCACATTCAGTATAGACGTGACTGGGCCAGTTGCCAGCTACATGGGGGACTTGACGTTTCCGTCCTTGATGAAGGCTTGGGTCGTCGACGACGCTCTGGCGGACGGTAGAAGCATAGAGGTCGTGAAAGGTGTCGGGCAGCGGAGGCATAGACGAAGCAGCTGCTTCTTTGGTCAACGAATGGTCTCCATCTGTGAGGCCCGAAGCCCGGGAGGAGTGGGCCGGGGTGCCGTCAACCCCCTTGCGGCGCTTTATGTGGTGGGATTCGGAGCCGGAGCCGTCGTCGTCGTCTGAGGACGAATAGTCAACGAGAGCCATTGATCTAGTCCGTAATCCGCACAACCGGATTCGAAGGTCATTGACTGAGGGGACCTTTTCGCGTGGACTCTAGACTCGAATCTAGATTGGGGCGAATAGGATGCCTTTGTTGTTATTGTCCGGAAGTGTTTACCTGAGGTCGCGGCAAATATCCTGACAAGTGGGGCGGTGTGAACCGTGAGGTGGCAGAGCTGAGTGACGATCTCCTCCATTAGCTCCAAGCACATGTCTTCAGTGCATGGAAGCTGCTGGTAGCAATCACTGCACGCGGATTAAGGTGGTAGGCAGGCTGGTTTGAGCAACCTCTTGTTGCATCTGGCCGCTGCACTGTCAACGGATGATGCTACCTTGGGCTATCTGCATGGTGTAGGGTAGCATTCACAAGCCGTGGCTGATTTAGCTGAGTCGAGTGCATTCTGAAGGTGTCCGAAGTTCAGTGGTCGTGGCAGGGCTAAATGGGGGTTTGATGAAGCATTGAATCATCAGGGACTAGACCAATGTCATGAAAAGATGTGAAAAATGCTACCAGGTCTGCAGGTGCTTGCATGGCGGTCTACGATATTTGTCTCGATTCTGCCCTGGACGCTTGACCCGCCAGCTGCCAGACCCTGGGGCACATATAGCGGGGGAAACCCTCCATGGAGTTGGACTTGGCTTGGGCCAGACCTGGTCTAATCACCTGCTGGGCTAACAGGTCCCTACAAGCAGTAGCGAGGAGTTAGGCGAGGCCGTTGTGACGGGCTAGGCTCGCATTGGGGCCGAGGCAGAGACTACTGATTTTTTGCTTCATCAGGTGACAGACAATGGCGAGGTTTACCTTGTCCCGTCAGGCCGACTCGTGATGCCCTGTATGTGAATGATTATGTATGTACACGTTAATGGACACGCGTAATGGAAGGCTTGGAAAGCCCGAAAGATGACGAAGACCTGCCGAACGAGCCGCGATCGGAAGAGAAAGAAAGCAGAGCAAAGCGATCGTCCCAGGCATTGCGGGCTTGGAAAGCTTGGGTGTGACACAATTACCGGTGCCATGGCAGCCAAAGTGCTTGTACTGTACCTATCTTACTTGCCCCTCCTCCTCGGGCTGTCACTGCTCCCCACGGCCCGGACTACCTAGACAATGAAGCGACATGTCCGGTGCCTGTTATCCGCTCAGGAGGCGTCAATAGCGTCGAGTTAAAGACGGATGGAACGGCTGGATCTGATTGAGTTCGTGTCTAGGGGACCTCGAATTAGCAATTGGCAATTAGCATCACGAGGGACGGGGCCCTGTAGTGCCCGAGAGTGGGAATGGGCGCATGATGGGACGGGGATGGGGAAGGAGGGGGACGAGATCTACAACCCTACCTACCTCGCCTTGTACCTGCCGCACCTTACGTAGGTACAGCTGCAGTCAAGAGGAGCTTCTTTTTAATCGCCTTACCTTCCTTCCGTTTAGCCTGTGTTGTGCTGTGCCTTCCCTTACTTCAAAAAGAGCTGCATCTCCTCCCACCTTGCTCGTTTTCTTGTTCCATCTCCTCATCTTTGGTCTCTTATACCCAGATACAATCAGCCAATCCTACCCTGTCGCATTAACCACGATCGAATAGCATTGGGATAGAACTATAACCGTCGCCGTTTCCCGTCCCGATAAACCACTCGCAATCAGCAATCGCAACGTCTTGTCCTGCATCCATCGACAACGTCCTTTGGCTCGAGCCTTGACCATCACATCACCACACATCCTCACCGGACCGAACTGGCCGACCATTGTGCGACTTGACATCGCCCAGAATTGAATCCACTCTTTCGACCTTGTCGCCACAATGAAGGAATCAAGCGACAAGCAATGGGTGCGTTTTTGGACCCTACCTGAGCTAAGATAGCTCCCCTGTCCCGTGGCCCAGTCTTTTCTTTTGGTGTTCCCTGTTCAAGGCCGTCCGTTTTTTGTGCGCTTCCCTGCTCAACGTCATCCCATCTCAGACCCCCATCAAGTGAAAACGTCAGGGCTACAGGGCCCGGGAGGACCCTTCTTCACTGTCTTTGTTGCGTCAATGCAGATCCTTGTCCTTATGGGTCCCTAAGGTTGACTGACGTTGCTTTGGGCTGCTTTCTTGGTGTAAGCCAAGCAGCCAACCAAGCGGCTGTGCTCGTACGTAGTTCGTACGGTAGCCCGCAGTCCGCGCAAGCTTGATGACGTTAATAGAAAGACTACTTATCTTCACATATTCGTCGCGTTCTTAACTTTGTCCCTTCTTCATTACAAAACGTCCTAACTTTGCTATCACAGGCCAAGGCTTACATTCTCGACCCATTGAACGACCTTGAACCAAGCCAAGATACTGGTATAGGCTCATCTCACAACCTTTCTGCTCAACTACGCAACATCTCCATCTCAAGCTCGAGCTCAAACTCTAGCAAGGAGTCCACTGAGCGCAAGCACAAACACAAGCACAACTCAAACCATCAGCATCGTCACCGTCACCGTCACCGTCAGCATAGTAGTCATCCTACTCCGCCAACATCAGCCAGCCCAACTCGCTCGAGCTTTCACCCCTCAAACCCCTTCTCAGACGCTGCAGATTCGCGACGTGACTCTTCTGTCCCTACGCTGTCCGTGTCTCCTCCAGACTCACCTGACGGTCCATCCACTGGCTTTGTCAACCGATCATCTAGTGCTCGGGTCCCTCCACCGCGCACTCGGCCTCAAGTTGTGCACAGCCGTAGCTACAGTACCGGCAATTGCGGAATTCAGCGCAAACCTTCTCTGAACCAGAGATATCCAGGCGATATGTCTCACCGTCCTCTTGAAATCCTTAGGAAGGAGGCTCGCGCAGCCGATCGCGCACCTCATTTACGAAAAAAGCAATTGCCCATGACAGACACCATTGATGCTCTCGACACTATTGGTGGGACGTACCATCATGGTGGCCCCTATGACGCCACTCTGGCAAGCCGCAACCGGAACAAGCTGTACTCACCTGTTGCTGCCGTTGAGCATTCTAACATGGAAGCCATTCGTGCTACGCCGAAAGAGTATATCCAGGACTCTCTCCAGAGGAAGATGCCGCTTCAGGGCACTGCTGCCATTCCCAATGGCGAGCGGGACTTTTCTGGTAACGTCGTCAACTACGAAGAGGGTGCCGATCTTATGAGAGAGCCCGATGCTGTCGGTGGCGCATATAAGCGTTGGGATGGTGTCGTAAGTAGACCCGCCATGACCCGAGTCAATCTGAACATCCACTGATTCTTGCAGAAATACCATCCTGATGACTTGAAGGGCAAGGGTGAGCCCTCCTACACGTACGAGAAAGACCTTAAGGAACAGAAGCGTATTCGCCGTGGCGAGCCCGTCGAGTACGAACTCTCATCGGGCATCAGAGGCAGCAAACGCCCACCTTTTAACCACAACCGAAGCTTCAGCGAGGCTCCACGAACAACTCCTGAATTCTCAAACGACACTGATCTTCGCCGCAACAACTCGACAGGTCGTCACCGCCTGAGTGATGGTCTGCGACGACGTTTCGGCAGCATTCGACGCAAGAAGGCCGGAGAAGTCCATTAAATGCTGGACTTTGTGACACTATTTTGTTTAATTATTACTTGGGTGGTTTTCGGCGTTACGCGTCTTGTCGGGATTTGTTTATAGGAGAGAAGGTTTTATACACTTTTAGGGACATGACTGTATACATTGGTCAAGACTTTATGGTATGGGCGCTGCAGGATACGACCTGTTCAGATTTACAACGAACAAGGCTTGGGAAAAAGTAAGGATGGTTAGTGTATGCGTGCTTTGATTTGGACGTTTGTAGACGGTCTCTATCATACATTCAAGCTGTTGTAATTAATGGACGTCCATACTTCTTCTACATTCTTCATGCCGCGCTGTGCCAATGCTGCAAAATGTGTTGAAGATAACCAACAATACATGTCGTTCTATTCTTAGATTATGTAGACCTGCAATCAGGTGGATGTGACTAGACTATTGAAACATGCCCAAGTTTTATCGATATACTCTCGTCGCGCGCGTGCCATCTTCAACTCAAGAGACAACTCCCTAGAAGTACGACATGCCACTCCATCCCAACACTCCCTCCAGCTCGTCCCTCAGCTCCGCAACACCATCATATCCGCCCTTGCCCGCAATCTCCGCCCTCTTGGCAGCGCCCAGCTCAGCCCACCTCGCCAGCACAGCACCGTCGACAATGGATCTACCACCAGCCGCCTCGACGCCCACGGGCCGCGTACCATCGGGTAGACGGTGGGCCTTTGCGTTGAGGCCGCCGTGGGGTGTCAGCGCGGGGAGCAGCTGGTTCGTGACGGAGAGGAGACGGCGGTACGCTGTCTCGGGGAGCGGGATGAGCGTCGATAGGTGGCCGGATGCGGAGGCGAGGAGGAGGATGTGCGAGGG